>WMED01014157.1:0-12437 GCA_019650415.1 Pipa parva | reverse complement strand
GAGAAGGAACCCAGAAGCACTGATCACATGCGCTCCTGGGTTCCTATTGGCTTCTGTGACCAATCGTTTTTGTAGTTTTTAAAATACTAGGATTGCAAATATTGGACTTATCGATATACAGTGTATTGGGGTAAGAGCAGATAAATACAATATGCAGCATAGGCATATCTAGTCAGTCTGCACTTCAGTTTGATAGCTGTTATTTTAGAGTTTTTCTATCAGTTAAGTAGTGAAGCAGACACCGTATAGTTTATAGTGATCTTCAGGAATTTGGGGAGTTATTCACTAAGGTGCGAATTCAACTGTCAAATTCACAAACAGCGGATTCCCATAGCAAATCCGCTACAATTTCCCCATTGTAAAGGCACGACAATTTTTTAAAGTTAAGATTGTGACAATTTTCCCATAATAAAGTCGCGACTGCAACAATATTCTCATTATAAAGATGCAACTGTGACAGTAGCAGCCTATTGCGACTGTCTTCATCTGGTGAATACGGACCTATACACAACAATTTGGACTTTAGTGAATAAACCCCTTATTCTGTCACAGAGTGTGATGAAGCCCTGAAAGGATATTTAGAAGATCCTGATTTTTCTCTAAAGATGTTCTGCATCCGCCGTAGGCTCTAAAGATATAAATCCTGTGTAGCAACCTGGGAATACCATATAAGTAGAGATCAGCGAAGCTCATGGTCACAGGTTATTTTAAACATTTAATATTATGCATATTTGTGTATTGATATGTCTGGATGCTGCCTCATTGGCTCCTCTGTTGAGATAAATTAAAGGTTGTTGTAATTATACAAGACCAATGCAGAAAGCTAAATAAGGGAGCTTAGGCCATTTATTGGTAGAGCAACTTAATAGTACACTATAATGCGCTATAATATATTGTTGTTAAGCAGCAGACCAGTTTAGAAAGCTGTTTTTAATGCAGAATGTGAGCGGATAAAAATATTGTCTCATCAGGAGCAATTCGCTGTTATATCTCTTGTTTTTCTTTTACTAGCTGGGATGAAAATATCTTTGTATTTGACCTTGTCAATAGCCAAGTTCCAGGAATACCTACTGATATTTGGATTGGATTAAGTGACAGGAGGCAGGTAAGAAACAACTTCATATAATCACATTTTGCAGGATTTGAAAATTAATGAAAAAAAAAAAAAGATCTATAGAGAGATTTGACAATACTCCGATACTTTACAATTAAACACTGTATATCCTACAGAGAGATCAATCTCTTTTATATTTTGGTGTTAAGAATATAATGCACGCTTTTAGATATTTGAAGAAAATTGACTGTTCAGATGGATCCAGCATTATTTAAGCATTTGAATAATAGGGCCTAATTGACTAAAGTCCAAAAAGTCGCATAGAACTATGAATTCACATCTATTCTCCACATTCCCATGTTCGCTTATTGACTAAAATCTGAGAAGTTGTGAATATACTATTAATTCGAACGTGTGCAATAGTCATGAACTTAAGGAGCTCTTTGCATTACTCTGTATTCGTGTGCACAGGAACTTCTACTATTGACTAAGCTGCGGAGTTTGTCAAAGAAGCAAATGCGACTAAGTGTACTGCTCCAAATTCACCTGTTTGACTTCAACAGTTCAGACTGGCAATTGGGGGTTTCATGGCAGGGCTCCAGTGTTGATTAAGTGACAATGGCGACTGCGACTAAATGACAATATGACCTAGGAACAAGGTGATATAAAAATAGAATATTCACAGAATACAGTTAGTGGGACAGTGTAAGACTGATGTCACTGTACTTCACTTGTCGAATTCACCTCACTCCGCATAACTTCTCATCCTACTTCTATCTGACTTACTATGACACACTACACATCTGGCAGCAATCATCACTGTCCATCTGTTTGACAAGTGTAATTGCAACTTAGTCAATAACGAGAGGTGAATTTGTGACTATTTTGGCAATGCGGCTCGGATTTTAGCAAGGTGAATTCCACAGGTCAATTCACCCTTTAGTCAATAAGGCCCTATATAGTCTAAATCAAGTAAAGCTGTCAAGAGTAGTTACCTGAGGAAAAACAAATTATTTGCATTAGTCTGATATATGCCACTGCGCAATTCCGTTGTAGAACCTAGAAAAAATGTATTTGTTTAGCTAAAAGAGCACCAGATATGAAGGAATGTATTTGATTGTGGTTTAAATGTTTTGGAAAGAGCTGTTTTATGTTCGGAGATTTAACTAACTTTAATTATCTACGAGATGGGGGTAACTTTACAAGGGAATACAAATAGTGCCCGTTTTTTGTTTTTCTTAAAGCATGCAAAATATATTTAATTGCAAAAAAATGAACTCTAATGAAAAGGATTAAATGAAGGAAATCCTTAACAATCACATGAACATTGTAAATTAATTAGTTAATCATTTTCGATGACAGGAAGGTGAGTTTGAATGGACCGATGGAACAGCCAATGACTATAATTACTGGGATGGAAATCAGCCTGATGATGCTACTAATTCGTCTCCTGAAGATGAAGACTGTGTACAGATATGGTATCGCTACTACAGTGGTAAGATCAAGAACTATTCATAAAGACAGTGACCTATCGGAGAGAGAACTTGACAAGTGGCTAGAGATGATGGATTTGGTTGTAATAGTCAGTTAAGGTAATGTGTTGTTTTTACATTGTACACAGTCCTGCAGATATCTGCACCATCTGTGGCAAGAGGTGTCCACATGAACAACAGTTGTGTGGTGTAACAAATTTTTGTAAAAAAAAAAATAAAATTTGTAATTGAAGATTTTGAATATGAGGGCATCAAAGTGTGAATTTGGCAGTCAAAGCAAATATGTCTCACTTTGGATAACTAGGCTTCCACAGAGTTTGATGAATAATCAGAATGGGAGAATTGGTGAATGGACCCAAAGTCAGACCTGACATGATTGTTTGGATCTTTATGAATGAGCCCCTTAGTATGTATGTATATGTATCAGGATTCTGCTAAAACGCGCAGCCCGGTAGTATATATTCCATCCTTCAAGCATTTTCTTTTTTTAATACATTTTTTAAAAAGCAATAATACAATGATACAAATTCATACAAAGTCAAATTGGGGCGTATTTATACAAGTCGAAAAGTATTTTAACCACTTACTGCTGGAGAAACTGTGTTTTTTATTACCCCCGTGCTGTTTATTTAAAAAGGCTTTTATTGTCGTGTTGAAAGTCACTGTTTATTGCATTTTTGAGACTTGTTTTTGAACCCTCTATAAATCAGTGGAAAAACCTGTAGAAATATCCCCCATTATATTAGTCGATTAATGTACAGTACAGTTCTGAAGCTTCTCTTTTTTGTTCGAAAAATCCTAACAAAAAAAAAAAAATGCAGCATTGGGTAAAATCCCACATATTTAACCAATTTAACTAATTCCTAGGTGTCAGCAAACAAACTGGGGATTTACACGGCTTATCTGGAGACATAATAGAATATGTATGGTTAAAATTATTATAACTAACTGGGAAGGGATAAATTAATAATTCAGAATTGTAACAGGGGGTCTATACTATCACGGAAGGAAATATGTTAATGTGGAAAGATGGATCAGTTTGTCTACTAGAGTTTCCAACTGAGAGACAATGTTTGGGGGGGGGGAGCGGTACTTTTATAATTGTTATATATAATGTAATCACTCTTTCCACATACAGAGCACGATTGCCCCAGGCTTACTCATGAGTTCCCAGTTTGTATAGTTATATGGACAGAGTATGAAGGTTATCATGCTTTAATTAGGTATCAGGACCCAGAGATAGATGGGTCATAGACCTACTCCCCCACTAGGAAACAGCTTATGGGGCCTTTTTCTTTACACATACCCTTGGCCTGAGTTTAGACAAGTAACATTATTTTAGGAACACTTTCTCTGCACCTCTGGCTATTCTTCACTGTTGGTTCAATGAAACGACTAGAACCGATACACAAATCTGTATGAGTCTGGGATTCTTGTATATTTTTCTCTTACATTTATAAAGCTGCTAAAATAATAAGGACCCAATGTAGGTTAAATCCCCCATTTCTGCAGATTTGGGGTACTCACAAATTTCATGCTGTAGTAATATATATACTGTAAGAACAAGAGAAGGGGAAGTACTCTCTTACATGGTGCACTCAAAAATAATTTTATTAATACAAGAAAGTGAAAAAAGCACAACTGATTCCTTAAGCTGTATACAAAAATTAAAAGCTTTTTTCACTTTCTTGTATTAATAAAATTATTTTTGAGTGCACCAAGTAAGAGAGTACTTCCCCTTCTCTTGTTCTTTTTGTTAATAATCTATACTCCATTGTGTCCATTGTGTTGCACCATATATATATATATATATATATATATACATATATATTTCTTTTCACAATATTTTTCTATTTTCAAATGTGCTCATTGCCATTTTTTTCTGTTAATTAATATATATACTGTAGTAATATACTTTATATACTGTAGTAATATACTTATATATACTGTAGTAGCATACTTATATATACTGTAGTAATATACTTATACTGTATATACTGTAGTAGCATACTTATATATACTGTAGTAATATCCTTATATATACTGTAGTAATATACTTATATATACTGTAGTAATATAATTATGTATACTGTAGTAATATACTTATATATACTGTAGTAATATACTTATATATACTGTAGAAATATATTTGTATATACTGTAGTAATATAATTATATATACTGTAGTAATATACTTGTATATACTGTAGTAATATAATTATATATACTGTAGTAATATACTTATATATACTGTAGTAATATAATTATATATACTGTAGTAATGTACTTTCTACTTCCTTCCTCACCAGAAGAAAAGGAATGAGGCAACACAATTCATAATTAATTATATATTTTGTCTATTTAAGCAGCAACTCTCCTTGAATACACTGAAATACATTACAAGGTTTAATGGTGCCCTAGACTAAAATGCAGTCTCACATCATAGTGTCCCATACAATGCAGCATCCCCCCAATAGTGCCCCACACAGTGCAACAGTACCCCCTATATAGTGCCTGATAGAAGTTCAGGTATAGGCATTTTGTAAGCTCCATTCTACCCTCACACCCCTCATTTCCCCATGCTGTGCTGCCTTAACCCCCTTTCCCTATACTGTCCTTCCCCAAACCTCCCCTTCCTCATACAGTGCTAACCCACCCACCCCTTTTCCCATACTGTGCGTTATCAGTGCTACAGCAGTGTTTTTGAAATAACAGCTTGGGCAGGGGAAGGGAGGGGATTCCCATCAGGACAGCCCCCCTTCAGCAGCACAGGCAGCTTTCTTGGTGGCTGCCTATGCTGCCTACCCCTAATCCTGGCCCTTAACTTAATTACGTAACCTCTTGTTAATTATGTGCACTACGGTACAGGCAGAATGGATGGGCATGTTATCTAGAATTACAGAGGATATCTGAAAGTATATTTATAATTATATAACATTTGGAAAGAAATCTGTTTTCATGAATCATGTTACTCTGTGGGGGAAGCACTGGGTTTTATCTTTCTCTGAGGCAGCCATTTAAAGTTATTTACTGTGATTGCCAAGAGTCATTCTTTATCTCCTAGTTAGTGTTTGTGCTTTATAATAGTCTTGTGTAATGTTTTCCATGTAGCTCTTCAGATGTTATGGAACTGCTGCCACAAAGTTTTACTTTACTCATGTAACATAAATGTGTTATTGGTCAGCAAAGCCACATTGCACAATAAAGGCAGACTTAAGATCACTGTAAATTAACACCAAATAATGAAAACTCCTCAAATACATATATACTGTATAGTTACTATGTATTCAATTTGAAAATTCTAAATTGTGTCTATAAATTAAGATATTCAGCTGTTTAGCTTTATAAATTGGGCTTCATTGGTGACACTTCCTGAATCTGTATTATCTGCAGCACAATCTAACAATAGGACTGGATGACAATGTGACTGCTATCAGTAAAGCCTAAAACAGACAAAGGAATAAAATTCCTGAATTCAGCTTCAATGGTAATATTTTTACAAGGGCTCCATTTTAATTCCTGTGCTAATTCATATGAGAATTTTTAGTATTGAGTGTTACTGGTTAGATTCCCCCTAAGATTCCCCCTACCTCTATTATGGAGTAGAGAATCCTGCTTACAAACTGTGGACTATAAGAAGCTGTGTATGAGAATGTAATAAGAACGGGCAGCCGGGAGTCATTCTATACAATAAATGAAAACTTTTTTTTTTTAAATGTTTAGTCGATCTATTTAGCGCAAACAGAAGTAATCTGTAATAGTAATGTTAGAAGTGTGGTATACAGGATCAAAAAGGTACAGAGCCACTTGTAAATATTTGATTTTTATTAAAGGTGTTTTAAATATTACACTATTATAACTTTTTATTGGGAGATCTCACCCTGTAGCGGGTCACATGCAAAGCACAGCTGAGACATGGAACCCACTCATTATCCGTTCTATCTGTTCTATGCTAATGTTTCAATTACAAAACGTCAGTGCAATTTCAGCAATTTTCTTTAAGTATTGAATATTTCTACACGAGAAGTTTCTGTTTTCGCTTTCTCTTAAGACCAGCGCAATTTTTCCATTTTCTTGAGGATTGCTTGTCAGAGCCACTTGGGGTCATTAGTTAAAGGAGAATTATTTAAAAAACCCTAGCTGATCATTCTCATCAGGAGTACAATGAATTTATTAAACTCGGAAAGAACGATCTCGCATTGTTCTTGTAAGATTTTTTCGCTATTTCGAATCCACCAGAGGTGGATTTCAATGCTTCTACTTTTTCACACCATTTCACTATTTGTTGGAGGTTTTTTCTATCTCCTATCATTCATTTATCATTTGATAAGACATTTAGGCATCTTTTTTGTGCGCTTTATTCCCCCTTTTAGGTGGTTCTGTCATTGTCAGACAATAGAATGCTTTAGGTGCTTATAAATATAAAAATCCCATTCTGTATGCAAACATTAATAGTAGAATGGACCATACCGACTAGAGCATAGTGACTTTCAACAGTGTATAAAAATAAGAGAAATAAATAATGGCTGTAAAGGTACAAACACCCAGGAGCTTTCATAAATGCACAGGATGGAACAGTACCTTCCCATCAAGTGATTTCTTCAAATTTCATGCCCACTAGAGCTTCCCAAGTCAACCATAATTGGTATTATTGTGAGCTGAATACAGTTAGGAGCAACGTCAGTGAGGCAGACAAGCTCGCAGAACTGCAACAATCACTACCAATTTTGAAAGCAAGATCAGCACAAGGACTGGTCAAAGGTGGTTTTATGAATTCATGGTTAAGTAGCTGTGCACAAACCTAAAATGAGTTTATGCAACAGCTAGTAAAGACACACTTCCATTGGACCCTGGAACAGTAAAAACATGTTCTCTGAAGTGTTGAATCAAACATGAATGGTCACACAGCTTCCACTGCACCTGCAGCTTGCACCTGTCCCAGACACATCCAACCCCACACCTTGGCTGGGTGGAGACTATTACTACTAATCACAACTAGCTAGTATTTAGCCACTTTACAGAGACTTAGCTTGGTAGACACATAGCTTTTCCTACCTGAATTGTCCTTGTTACATATCAGTTTTCTCCTGCACCATGCCAAGCTTTCATACAAAGGCCTTTACGTGCTTTTTTTGATTGGTGTACAAAGATGTCTATAGGAGACCTGTTGGCATTACTTACTCTACATTTTATCTACTTGTATTTAATTTCCAAGGTAATCTTTGTTCAGGTTGGTCGCATATCTTCCATCTTGTATTTACAGAAATGTGTTACCGGCCATGCCACATACTAAAATTGCCAGCTTCTGACTTTGATTTCTTCCTTCAGCTCTGAACTTGTCCCCTAACGGTGTCTGTGCCTCCAGATTTGGGGCCTCACTGACTAAAGTCAAAATTCACCTGGGAAATTCACCTCCCTCCAATTTGAGTTGCATTGCCAAAATAGACACAGATTTGCTTCTCAGGATTGACTAAGTGGAAAATACACTTGTTAAACAGGCGGACAGTGGTGGACGCTGTCACATGCATAGTGTGGTGTAGTCATCCAAACAGGAAGTTGGATGAGAAGTCATGCAGAATGAGGTGATTTCGACAAGTGAAGGGCAATGGCGTCAGTCTCACCATATCCCACTAACTGTATTCTGTAAATATTCTATTTCTATGTCCCTAGGGCATGTTGTCACTTAGTCGCAGTTGTCATTGTCACTTTTGAATGAATAGTCGCCTTATGCAACAATGGAACCCTGCCATCAACCCCCCAATTCACCAGTCTGAAGTGGTGAAGTCAAATAGGTGAATTCAGAGCAGTTACCCTAGGCGCATTCACACCTTCGCACCACTCATCTGCTTAGTCAATAGTAGAAATACCTGTGCATGCACACACAAAATTATGTGAAGAGCTCCATATAATCATGACTGTTGTAGTTGCCCAAATTGGTTGGGTATTCACCACTTCACAGAGTTTTCTTCAGTAAGAGAACATGAGGAAGTGTTGAATAGACTCGAATTAATAGAGCTACGTGACTATTGGACTTTAGTCAATGAGGCCCTTAGAGGTTTGTTGCTAGAGGTTCCTGGTCCACAAGAAGTGGCAAAATAGATTTGGCCACAGAGAAAAGTTTGGGACCAAACAACCAAAACCCCAATTTTCAATATTCTCTTAAATGTATTTTAATCTTGCAATATGCCTGTGGGATTATTCGCTGGTTATTTAATAGAGCGTTTCTTGTTTGTTTGTTTTTTTGCTGTAATTCTTTTGTGCCAAACCCCACTGAGTGTCTAGTAAAATGTTCTGAATCAGAGCAAGCCACGGGTGGCTAAGCTATCAAAATAACATCTGTTTTGTGTCTAAAATAATATTTTAATAATTGTGGAAGAAATAAAAACAGAAAAAAAGAAGTATCGTATGCTTGAAGAGAGTTCCATGCTCATATAGCAGCCTTCTTTGCCATTGCATAATTATTTCCTAAGTAGTCTGCATTCACCTTATAGAACGTTTGCCAGATTTTACCTATAGACATTGATAAAAATTAATTCAGCCAAAGAGCAATATTGTGAATATTTTGCATTCTTGCAGATTTTAGAGTGTGTATACACACCACACAGGGGTAAAACTAATGTTGTTGTTTTTTAAGTTAACACTGGTTTATTTACACAGTCCTCTAAAATCAAGCAAATGTAAACAGAACCCAACACAACAGCAAGTTCAACAATACTTTAGAAACAACTACATTTAGGCATTACTTCTAGGATTGCATTGTTTAATTAAGGTGTAGCCGACCCTTGTAGCAGTAGCATAGGGTGAGTCCCCACAGCTCCCAGTATGAAAGGGGGCTTCCATGTTGCAAGGGTTGAACATTTTCTAATACAGTGTCAAATTAAGTCTTTGTTAATTAAATAACTTCTAGAGAAGTAGTTGTTGGTAAAGTGTCCTTCTTAGCATTGTTTTCCAGCAGTGCTCTGTTTCCTTGCTCCAGTGCTGCTGGGTGGTCCCCCTTTCAGTGCTTACCAGTGAGTTCTGTGTCTCAGGGGTGCACTATAAACCAGATAACTCAGTTCTAAGCTTGAACACAACCTAATGCAACTGGTCATCTAAGTGACTACTAAGCACCCATGTGTAATTGAACACTGCAATTTATACAGAGCAGTATAATGGGTAGCTGCTGGACACTGAGCAAAATATCTGTGGCTAATGAGCAATGCCTAAGATAACAGGTTATGAGCAGGCTAAGAAATACATTAAAGGTTTGTGCTTTAAGAGATAAAAGAGGTTTGATTTAAGAAATGTGGCTTATAAACTGATGTGGCATGCTTCGCACACCACCCTACTCTACACCCATCACTCTGGCACTTGTTTTTTAGGATGACACCATGTTTTTTACATTAGTTTTGAAAGTGCTAAAATGTTTAGAAGATGTGTCTCAGCACTGTAACAATGCCACAGAGATGTCCGACAGCAGACCTATCCCCACTCCCAAAAACTTTCCTCAACCCACTTGCATTACCTTCAGATGGAGTTGTTTTTATTTTGATTGTTGTCGACTTTGTACCTAACAGTTCAAAACTGCATAAACTGCATCACAAAGCAATGTTCTCCAGATTCAATCATGCAGATGAGGTGATTATGTGTTGGCCAATGTTTGGAGGGCCGGATTCTCTTACATTTATACACATAATAATCTATGAAACTCTTGATCAAGTTCAGAAGACCACAGTAATAGTTTGGAGAGCCACAGTAATAGTTTGGAGAGCCACAGTAATAGACTGGAGAGCAACAGTTATAGTTTGGGTGGCCACCCCTAGTCACTGGACTAGTTGTAAAGCTATGATGTCAGAACAAGGTCTTAAGGAAGATTTCATGATTCACTCATGAAAATTATGCTGATAATTAAGCAATAAACAGAAGCTTTTTCTCCTCTTCAGGTTGCTTGGTATAGGCTGAAACTGCTAAGACATTCTGTCTCACCAACCTTTGTTTGTATTGCTTTTATTTTAGTTTAATAGTACCATACAACGTAACAGTTGCATTGTATAAGCAAATGAATAGCCAGTTTGATAAAAGCGATGCTTCACTGAATATTTAGAAACTGCTAATCTATTGGGTATTCTTTCTGTTGTCAAGTGCATTGAATTTATCCACCAAAATAAATGCATTATCAGAGTATTTTACCTTATGTTTTGCTATGGTAGCTCTTAGCAATGTGTACCTCTGCCAGTGCAGCTTGTCATTTTATTATTAGCATATTCCGTGTAAAGGTTAGTTATTTACATTCAAGCAATGTATTCCCAGAACACCAGGCTTTCAAATCCATATCTTTGTTGCGTCTGTCATTGTCCAACAATTTTACTGTGCATGAATTCTTCTATCTCATAATTCCTAACCCAGAATGAATCAATAGAATCGGTATTCAGTTGCAGAGCCAAGCTTTACAGACCAATTGCTTGATGCTTGCGGAGAGTACTTTGTGAGTTTGTTAAAATAAAAAAAAACTCTTTGGTATATCTATTCAAAATCTTATAATGTTATTTTTCATAGATAAAAAACTGTGCCCACCCAGGCACCTTGCAGGGCGCGGTTTACATTAGACCCTCACATAGGTGAAGTGATGGGGACAGATGAATGCAATGCTCATAAAAACTAAACTAAATGAGTTTAAAATAAATAGTTACTTTTGCTTTAAATGAATAAAAATATGTGCTTATCAGGACTTAAGGCACTTTCAGACCTACAGCTGTCCTATACAATTCTACATGAGAAGTGGAGAAAATGACAGTAGTATATTGCTTCTTGAAGAATGCTATATCCTGCTGCCAGGCAACTAGTGTACATGACAATACACATCTATATTTATAAACTAATGCCATGGCATCACAGAGTGGCCTAGTCAATCCTTTTAGAATGCAGAAAATATTTATCAACCAAATACCACCCTGCTGTGCCACTGCACTGCCATTCCAAGGCAGGTTAAAATCTTGCTATAAATAGAACTAATAAAAACCATATATAAACCAGAGGACTTAGTATCTTTACAAACTTCACTGAAATCTGAAAATCTAGAAAGAAACTCAAGGTTTTAGAATTTTTATATTTCAATTCAAAAGTTTGTAAATAACTTAGTTTGATAATGTATCTCCAAAACTTCATGATGTAGCATTTGTACCATTTTGGCTTTGTATGCTATTCAGTAAGATGTGGGATTGCTTGCTATGCAGAAATTTGTGGGGGCTGAACCTAAAATCAAATAAACAAGTGCTTTTATTAGGGCAACCCAGGTAACATTTCTGGATAGTCAGGAAGAGATTTAGGAAGAACTTGAAATTGGCAGGGCTGATTCCTGCACTAAATTAATTAGAAATAGAAAGCTGAGACCTTCTTCTGAAAAGGTTTTAATACAGTGGTTCTTAACCGGGGTTCTATCGAACCCTAGGGGTTTGGTGAGTTGGTCTCAGGGGTTCGGCGGAGCCTCCGTCACGGAGGTCAAGTGATTTATCACTAAAGAAGGGTTCAGTGAATGTGCATATGAAACTGGTGGGTTCGGTACCTCAAACAAGGTTAAGAACCACTGTTTTAATATAAAGTATCAATGTTCCCAAAGGAACTCAAAACACACAGAACGTCCTGTATGTGAGTTTATTTGTGGTTTTTTTTCTTAAAGCATCTATTAAAAATTAAATTATTCTGGAATACACTGAAATCATCATGGGTTAAGCCATTAATAGCTAAAGCCATTTGTCAGTTTTCTGATTATAAAGAAAAATTGTTCACATGGGATAATATCTTGTTCCAGGTCAAAGTCTGGAATGACCAAGCATTTCCAAAGGAAAGTGACAATTAGGCAGAGGTGGGTAGAGTATTCAAAATTTTTACTCAAGTAAAAGTATTGTTACTTG
>WMED01014156.1:3644-14130 GCA_019650415.1 Pipa parva | reverse complement strand
ATTCTTAGCAAGTCTTTATAAAGGCCCAAGAGGGAGGACCAAAGGGTTGACCATTTTTAATGTAGTTTGAAATGGGAATTAGTTTTTTTATCAAAGACGAGTGTATTGACAGTGTTTGTTACACATGTAGCTTTTTTTAAAGCACAGAGCTTTAAGGTTTTAAAAATACTGAAATGCAAACAAGGATGTAAAATATAGCAAACTTTGGGCAAAATTTATTAAGGGCGAAACGATCGCCCGAAGTTAAATTCCGATCGGCCGAAATGAAATTTCAAGCGATCGATAGAAATTCCGATCGTGCGATCAGGAATCGATCGAAATTCTGATCGTGCGATAGGGATCGATCGAAATTCCAATTGTGCGATAGGAATCGACCGAAATTCCGATCGTGCGGTAAAAATTCCTATCGTGCGGTAACTTCGGGCGATCGTTTTGCCCTTAATAAATTTCGCCCAATTTGACTGAAAAAGTCTGCAGTTTAATTAAAATGAAAATATACTATCTATATAAAATTATCTTTTTATAACATGGTATTATTATATGAAATAATTTAGAATGAACTCTATTAAATATGTGGCAAGGGATTTAAGAAAATGAAATAAGCAGAGAGTGTTGGCCTTTTTGGTGACCAACAAGTGGTAGATTAGATTAATTGAAACAACTAAATAGTCTCAGAGTGAGGAATTTCACTTTGAATTAATTTATGAATCACACAAATAAGGGACTTCAGGTTACTGCATAATTTAGAGATTATTGGCAGAAAAAAGCGGAGTCAGTTAATGAGTGTGGCTAGTGTCAGACTGATTGCCTAGGCCTTAGCAAGCTCTCCTGAAGTTTTAAACTGCGCTATTGTGACCTAATCCTGAGGGTATTTTAAGGAAGGCAGGGTATTTAAAGTAAAAAAAAAAAAGAAAGTGGTAGGATACAATAAAATCATAGAGACTAAAGAGGGGAGTGAAGAGGCAAAAAGAATCTGGGTCCCTGATCTCGTTTCCTGGAGGGGCCCCAGCACTCCAGTCCAACACTGGGCATGGCCTAATACACCAGGTATTGTGTACCTTCAATCTCCTTCAATAGTGGTGGACATCCTGTTCTCAGTTAGGGTCCTAAATGTCAGAACTAAGGCTTCCCTGTTCCTTTGGTATGCTGCTGTGGAAAGACAAGCAAGGAGACTGCTGTACAAAGACTGCTATTTACAGTAAAATCTGCAATGCAACAGTACAGTTTCAGTTTAGTTGTAAATATGTCAATAACAGTTGGTGCTGGCATAAATTGTTTTGGTTCAACTTCTGTTGTCCCTGTTTCTGACAATAAGTAAAGTTTATCATAAAGAAAAGTTGAAGCTTTGAGCATATTCCTTGTGTTTTATTTAAGTAACACACAACATGTTTTGAGCCATCACTGAAACGATGTTAGCTGGTCCTTTTAAGGCAGGGCTGCAATGAAGTTGAAATGTGTTTTGGGGGATGAAGTTCATTTTCTAGGCAAATATTGACTTTGCAATTAATTGCTGTTAAGCTGATCACTCTTTATAACATTCTGGAGTATATGCAAATTGCCATTATAAAAACTGAAGCAGTAGACTTTGTAAAAATTAACATTTGTGTCACTCTCAAAACTTTTGGCCATGACTGTAGTATCCAACTTTTTAATCCATACAGTCTTTCTTTGTAGGAGTAATTTTTGTAGATTACCACCTCACTAATTACTCACTGGCTGGAGAACCACCTCCAGTGTAAACCATTTCAGCTGCGTTATATTGTGTTTATATTTTTAAAAATTATGTGATACAGAGGTGTCTGTGTAAGCAATTGTTCTGAAATTTTTCATACAATTCTTATGTTCCATGATTCATATTTTAATAGGACGTTTAGCTTTTCCTACATATCCCATTCCACAGGGTCATTTAAAAAGATATACTACATTTTACAGTATACAATGTACATTTTACAGTACATTTTACAGTATACAAGTTGCACAGTCTTTTTAATGGACCTACCAACCGTTACTAGGATGATTGAATTTAAGACTTTAACAATTGAGGTACAGCAGAAAAGGCAGGGAAAGGCGCCCTATCTTGTTTTTTTAATTGGAATTCTACTTTGCCTTTAACCTCTGGGTGGGGGGTTCACTTCTGATGGAGATAAGGTGTCTCTTAATGTGATTCCTCTGTTATAAATAAAGACTGGAAGTTTGTTAAAGAGTTTTAAAAAAGTCTTATCTCTCTGTCATGAAGGCCAGTACATTTTAACCATTTAACCTTAATATGTGATATAAATTTGTACACAAACGGGATGTTATTTGTTTTCTCTTCACTTTTTGTTTTTTTAATCTGCCGATAAGTCTTCCCTTTCACACATTATAACCTCTTCACTCACTTTCTGCAAATGATCTGTATTATATCCTCTATTAGTGAATCTTTTCGTAATTTCTAGGGTCACTTTTTTCATAGGAATTATTTCCAGACCTAATTTGTCTAGCATGTAAATTTTGCCCTTTATGAATTGTTTTATGGATATTTGGCCAGTGAAAGCTATGGGCATGCAAGATGTTATTCCTATCTGTAAGTTTATGGAAAAAATCAGTAACTATACATCTGTCTTTAATAGTAAGTTTTACATCTGAAAAAATCAAAGTGTTCTTATCTATCTCCACGATAAATTTAACTGCCAGATGGTACTCACAGGCTTTATTAACCATTTCTTTAAATCCTTCAATAGAGCCACCCCAAAATATTACAATATAATCTATCCTTTTAACAAAACACAAGGAATAAGCTCAAAAGCTTTAACTTTTCTTTATTATAGTTGTAAATATACTCTGAAAAGCATCACTAAGGAATGAGAAACAAGCAAATGTATTTCGAATGTTTAGTTAGTTTCAATTAGATTCTTGATCATTCATCAGATATGTTTAAATTAAAAAAAACACAAGTGCAGTACTATAGAGTGGAGCATAAATGTACAGATAATTACTGGAAAGTGCAGGGTTATTCACTAAGGTGCAAATTCGGCTGTCGAATTCTCAAACAGCGGATTCCCAGAGCAAATCTGCTACAATTTCCCCATTGTAAAGTTGTGACAATTTTCCAATAATAAAGTCGCGACTGCGACAATATTCTCATTATAAAGACGCAACTACGACAGTAGCAGCCTATTGCGACTGTCTTTATCTGGCGAATTTGCACCTATACGCAACAATTCAGTCTTTAGTGAATAACCCCCCCGCAAAGGTCACACTGTATTGTGTTTTACTTTGATCCAATGCAGTTGGCTCAAAACTTGTGGGATTTTTCTTTTTTTAAGTTTTCATTTCATCATAAATAACTGATTTTATGTATGTTATTATTTATAACATACTCTGTCCACATAAGAAACAGTCCGTAAACAACACTGAAAAAATGCAAGACCACTTTGCTTTTACAATGTACAGTCATCATAATGTTAAAATCATCTGGCCAAGAATATGATCTGTACATTAGCACAGCCATTTGAATGACATGGTAAAACTGACTAATATAAGGGTTGCAATATTATTATATATTTTATTATTTACTTAAATAGCTATAAATCCCCATGGTTACAACTTGCTCTTACTACATATGCATCTAGTTTATAAACTGTGGATAGATTACCCACCTTCCAACTCATTAAATCAGGTAGATGAAAAACATGTATTTAAACCAGCACACCCTATAAAAAAACAGAATGCACTTTCAAGGCATCACCGCCTCTTCAACTTTTAGACAGACAGAAGAACACCTGGTCCATGTTGTTTCCGCATACAAAAACACATCTCTTGTAAAACACATCATTAACCTACTTACTTTCCACTGCACAGACCACCACTGGCCCTTTTTATAAGTTCAAATGAAATATGTTTTGTGCATAAAATGATCCACCAGTGTCTGGCACATCTTTTATGGAGTGAACAGTGAATGAAAGTGGAATAAATCTAAAAAAAACACCAAGTGATTGATACAAGAACACTGGAAGAAGAGGAAGTTAATTTATAAAGTTAAAGGATCATGGTTAAATCTCCTATTACAGGAAATAATTCAACCTTTGGAATCAATTATCTCCAAACCACGCAGAGCTAAAATGCAGAAAAACTGAAAAGGGACATTAATACATTCAAAAATCCAGTAAAAGTAACCAATGTCATTTAAAAAATTAACATAATTGGAATTTATAGCATCACTGTGTTTCTATTAAGAAAAGTTTTAGTGATCAAACAGTGATCATTAACAGACTTTCTACTGATGAATGGAGGTGTCACTTCCCCCACTCTTAATTATACTATGGTTATTTATACAGGTGTAAAATGGGATTATTTTTAAGAGCTAAGATTGTTAATGACACTATATATAACTGCATGATCGCTATAAATAGTTCTGCTTTACAACTTGCAGGCATCAAAATATCAGTGAGGAGAAAACTAGCCAAAGTTGGACAGTGGATAACAAACGTTAGGCAAATGTCAAAAAGGCAAGAATGGTAGTGTATAGTATGCTAGTACAGGTAAAATTAAGGCTTCTGAGATGAATGAATATGGTATTGCCACCAGCATCTCTGTTTCACTGAGTCTCTATAACCGGGGTCTGCAACCTTTTTGGCTGAGAGAGCCATATAGTGCATCTCTACTCAGCTCTTTCAAATCCGGAACCGCTGATGTCATATGTGACATCATCGACTCCGGATTGGCTAGCAACCAAGAAACACTGAGAGAGCTTTATCTCTACAGCACTTGCAGGCGATTAGCTGGCAGATTGTAACAAGCATTGCTTGCATGTGAGCATCACACGTTACAGTCAAAGAGCCAGATGTAGTCATCTGGCTCGAGAGCCATAGGTTGCTGACCCCTGCTCTATAACAACCCTATGCTCTGTTTGTCATTGGTGGAATGTGTCATGGGGATCTGCAAGGTTAAAGATAACATGTGTCACACATGAATGAGCTATCTATCATAACTTGTGCACAAGGGTTACTGGGTCGCCTTGTGGAAGGTGCTTAAAGTGAAGAAGAGGCGCCTCTGTAATATGGCTCATGCAGGGTATGATATGACTAATACTATGAAATTGCTTAGATATATTTAGTTAAGAACTTTAAAGGAGACCTAAAGCAAAAAAATAAAAAAAATACTTACCTTATACAGAGTCAATTGATTACAGTCACAGCATGAGATGTGCTGTAATTAGCCAGCACCCGATGCTTCCCCCGATGCCTCCTTCACAGCGTGCTGGCTGACACAGAAGCCAGCACGTAGCTCCTTCTTCTTGATTCACAGGCCTCATACATCATCACACTCATTGCAGGGAGCATTCTTATTGGCTCTCGCAATGAACGTGATGATGTTTAAGCCATTTTTCAACTGGGGTGAAACAGGGTGGGAGGAGCTTCGTGCTGGCTTCTCAGTCAGCCAGCAATGTGAAGGAAGCATTGGGTGCCGGCTAATTACAGCACAGCTCATCCTGTGACTGTAATCAATCAGCTCTGTATAAGGTAAGTATTTTAACAATCCTTTTTTATTTTTTTGCTTTAGTTCTCCTTTAAAAAATATATATTGTGATCTGAAAAATTCTACCATATGGGACTAGTGCACTCAGTGCTCATTTCTATTTTTTTTTTTTTTTTTAAGGATTTTTTTTTAAACCTACAGATGATGGTAAAGATTTAGCACACTTTTGTTCATATAAAATTGCTTAAACACAAGCCATGCAGAAGTAAAAATTTCTAAATCTGCCTGGCATTCCAGCATGGAGTTTGAGCCAACGTTAGCCTACTATCCTGGTTAAACCTGTGATTCAACTCTGCTTCAAGAAGATTTGCACCATAACCTTAAAGTCTCCTTGCTACAAAGACCATACTAACTTGTGGGGGTTAATGGTGAAGATCAGAGGCTCCTTAGAATTTGCCACCTAACCCCCACAAACCTGCTTTGTTTGCATTAGTACCTCCAGAGGCATATTAATGTCACAGGGTAATTTTGCACCTCTAGAGGCACACCAACTCTTGTTGCTGTCCCCAAGCTTAGTACACTAGTTCCTCAAGAGGCGGTTTAGTAGGCGCATCCACCATAGCTCCTCTAGAGGTTGACCAGTGCTTTGGTAACCCTGTGAACCATGACAGTATGCTAAGGCAACAGGTGAAAACTCACAAAGAACTCAAAGGCAGGAGTGAAGAGTGAGAAACAGCAGTATCGCCTTCAGTAAAAAAGTTCAACACAATTGTTATAGTACCTTTAAAAGTTCACTAATGCCTAAGAAGAAAAATTATTATGTATTACTATGTAGTATTTTTCTTTCAATGTTTTCTTTATAAAAGAAAATTAACTTTCTCTATAAAAATACCCACTGACTGCCATAATCTATTTGGGGCATTTTCTTTTTGTAGTATAGTCCCTGAAGGCCAGGGTCACACTAGCTGTTTTTCAGCTTAGCTGGAAAAATAGTCTCCATTGTTTCCTGTAGGATAATCCACACAGTCTGTTTTGTTTTGCACCACAGACATTAATAAGCCTAATTAAAAACAGCTCAGCTGAAAAACAGCTAGTGTGACCCTGGCCAAAATGACAAATAACTGCTAATTTTGACTCTCCCTTTCTATGTTTTGGCACCCATATTAGAAAAAACGAAGAAAGCATGTTAAGAACTTACTACACACAGACACTCCCTTACACATTCTCTTACTATGTCAAAGGCACTGGATTAATAATTGTGTTTGTTTAGATCTTATTTTGTTGTGGAAAATGTGACTGGGACTAGTTTAAAATGTATGTATGTATAATTTTATTTATAAAGTGCCACAAATTTATGCAGCGCTGTATAAATCAGCAATAAATTGAAAATAATTGGCATTATTTTTAAAATACTGGCAGACAAAAGCTTCTGGAATATGAAATGTTGCAGGAAAGATGATGTCATAAAACCTTTGAACCGAAGGGGAAAATGATGGAGATATGAGGAACAGATGATATACTCATTTAAATGATATGGGTGGGAGTGATGATACAGAAAATGATAAATTTCAGGGGGGTCATATTTCATTGTAAGTGAAAAGGAAGATATGCCAAAATATACTTTTGGAGAAAAGAGAAAAATGAGAGATGAGAAATGATAAACAAAATTACTGTGGAGGGAGGTTGATAGCATGAAGGAAAACTATGGCAAACGAATAGAGAAAATTTAATTATACTTGGAAAATCACAAACGTCACATTTGCTTTACTTACCTCCAAACCACCACCTGCCCTATCAAAACCCAAACTACCATATATACTTGTGTATAAGTCGAGAAATTTTAGTTAAAAAAATCATTTAAAATAGTACAGTCGAATTATACACGAGTAAAACATAAAAAAGAAGGCGGAACGTACAGTTCAGGAGCCAAATCCAGAGACACAGTCGCACTACCAGCTGAGGAGCGCAGGGAAAACCAGTACAACAAAGACACGTGCACAGAGAGGAGAAGCTGCACCGGAGAGCAGTGATACAGACTGAAGCTGTGACACACCGAACAAGAACTGGAGGAGCGAGCTAAACGGAACCCGACAGAGAGGAAGAGTGACTTGTGTGATTCCAAGCACATAAATAACAGGTACTCCTCGGCAGTGATACAGAGGGCAGCCCGGACATACTGAATAGGATCTGGAGAGAGCTGAACATTAGATAAAACGGCACCCGACAGAGAGAGTGACCTGTGTGATCCCAAGCACATAAATAACAGGTACTCCTCAGCAAGCCATAAAACTGTAACATAATAAGCAAAACAGGCAAGGAAAGGGTAAAGGAGAACACACACTAAACTGTAGCTGACAGAAATAAATAAAATCTTATTGCTGTACTGTATTTTATCAACAATTCTTTAATATGTTATGCTAACAGAAACCCCAAGTTTTACTCTCGACTTATCCATGGGTCATAGCAAATTTCATAATTGTTGGCCCAAAAACTGTCCTCGACTTATACACGGGATCGACTTATACACGAGTAATACATAATACTCAAATATTCTCACCTGCACCGAGCACACAGTTCTCTCCGAGCCATGTCATCTTCAACTGAAAGAGCAGATAATTCATGTATAAATCCATCCCCGCCTTTTACTGAAGCTTCTATTTTGTGGTTCTCCACTTCTTTATCTTTATCAATGGAGAATTCTTTCCTCTCCATGATAATTGGTGCTTGGCTTGACTCCACAAAGGCCCAATGTTCTGAATCTAGACTGAGGAAAAATAACAGAGAGCCATGACATACAGTATTATTGTCAGGGTGCTATTTTGCTAAGCATGAAAAGCTGGATAACATGGTAATTTGTCTTAGAATTAGAAATGCCGTATTCAAGTTAAAGAAATTTTACTAACCTCCTTCTTGTTCTGTATCTGTATTTATATTTTTCAGAGATCTGTATGTGAATGTTAGTCAACATGTCCATTTCCATAATTATTTTTTGTGTCTACACAAACCTGTCGCATGCAGGACATCAGCGAGCTTCATAACAGTGTGTGCGAAGTGATGCGAAGGATCCGGATGTCACTTCGCACTATGCTGAATTACCCCCAAAGATTCCACACTGAGGGATACAAATTAGGGTGGCCCAGTGCAGGAGGGAGGATCTGTGAGTCCCACCAACTTTGAAACACGTCCAAACTCTACATTTTACAGAGTGCCCTCCCCAAATGTACAGTGTGAAAGTGATTAGTGATTCCCCTTTGGGAATTATATGATTATGGAATTATAGCAACTTCAACTAAGGTAATGTATGCAGTACTTGTAAAAATGTCATCTTCAAAGTTGAATTCCTAATTTACTGCATATTGGTCTGTGTTGTTTCTCACTCTGCTGGTAACAGCCAACTTGGGCTTCTGGGGCACTTCATAAATATGTATTACCTAAAGTTACATAGGAACCACAAGGAAGAAATACAAACTCAAAATGACACAATTCGTGAATTTAGTTTTGAAGATAACACTTTTATGAGTACAATGTAGAAATACCAACCGTGCAAATTCAAATAGATTTTGTTCCTCTGGTTACTGGTAAGGTTGCTCGTAGGGGTGTGCAATATTTATAAAAAAAAAAAATCGCAATTTTTTTTTTTTACTTACCCGATATCGATAACTGCCGATAATCCACCTCTTCTTCTGCAGCTTGATCCTGTGCGGCGCCTGTGGATCTTCCGGGAGGTGGAGATAAAACGCGGTTCAGCACACTTAGAAAGAAAAGCAGAGACTCACCCGCGCAGCCGCACTAACAACCGATAGCTCATTAAAACGCAGTGAATATTCATGCTCATGAATATTCACTGTGTTTTAATGAGCTATCGGCTGTTAGTGTGGCTGCGCCGGGTGAGTCTCTCTGCTTTTCTTTGCGCAGCTGCACTAATAGCCGATAGCTCATTAAAACGCAGTGAATATTCATGCTCATGAATATTCACTGCGTTTTAATGAGCTATCGGCTGTTAGTGCGGCTGAGCCACTGTTTTATCTACACCTCCTGGAAGCTCCACGATTACCCGATATTGCAGTTTTGCAATATCAGGTAATCACTGTGTGCGATATTATCGTGAAAGATACATATCGCATACCCCTAGTTGCTCGTGAAGCTATAACTAGTTGCTCGTGAAGCTATAACTTTTTGTTAAGTTGGGTTCAAATGAGCGTATGATGTGCAGCGCATCATACACTTGTGTGAAGAAAAAAAAAAAGAAAAATATGTCGAGTGTATTTTTCAGTTGTACTAACCAGCGACAGTGTGAACGCTCCCTTGGCGTTCACATAACTTCCTGTGTGTCGCATTTTGGGCGTGGCATATATATGCCGGCCAAAATACGACACACGTTCCGAGCCCAGCGTATGCGCATCATACGTTCATGCTTCTGGAACTAGGCAAGTATCATTGGCTTTCATTGAGCTGTATTTTTTATTTTTCACAAGAGCGTATGGAACCCAACCTTATAAAGATAGTCTGCATCACAGCCATAAAATGAGAATGACTCCTGTGATGGTAAAGAAGAAACTTACTTTACGGAAGTACAAAAAGTTCCACAACTTTAAAGTTAACTATTGTTTTCAGTGCTAATCTACTATTAGTAGTCATTGGTTTAAGACCAAAGCTAAAATGTTTTATTACGCTGATAACCTTTTAATGATCCAGAAATAGGCCATTATGTAGGGCAGATTGCATCCTGACAACAAAATCTATGTCTATGTTACAGAGTTGATAATTTTTCAGACAAATGATATATTGTTATTAAAACAAAAATCCACAAAGCTATAGTCACATGTCATGTCAGAGCAGTTAATTTGACTCCTGTACTACACCAGAATGACCAGAGGCTAAAGGAAGCATTTTAAAGGAACAGTTTTGGTGTTTCTAACTAATTTGCAATAGGGCTGGCTGGAATTTACTTCACATTAACAGGCATACTATAAGGTGATTAACATTTTCAGCAAAATGAACATAGAGAGTAAGCGCTGTCCATGAGTTA
>WMED01014155.1:0-14131 GCA_019650415.1 Pipa parva | reverse complement strand
CTGTAGCATTATATCAGTAGAGGGATGAGCGCTGTAGCATTATATCAGTAGAGGGATGAGTCTGTGCGTATTTATTTTTTTCTGCAGCTTTTGGCTGGTTTCACCAATGTAAATTGCATTGCTGCACTTATTGCATTTTATTAGATACGCCGAATTGCTGCACTTATTGCATTCTATTACATATGCCGCATTGCTGGATGTGCACTTGTATGATTCTGTGATGTGGAAGGTTCTATTTTTATGAGTCACCATTGGGGGAGCTATTAATGTTATTACAGAGTTTACAGTGTGATGCCCCAGATGGTTTAGTTCCTGTGTTATTGTCCTTATAATCTGTATGGAGTTTCCTTCTTATTAATTTTTGTCTGAGGTTGGGAGGTTGTCTAAATACCAGGATTGGGGGTTCTGGAAAGATTTATTTTAGGGTTTGATCATTTGTTAATAAAGGTTTAATTCCTTTATGGATTTACGTATTCCTTCCAGAAGGGGGTTATATGTTATTACCAGTGGCACTCGTGTGTTGTTTTTTTTTCTCTTTGTATATTAGAAAAAGTTTTCGCTTGGATGTTTCAGAGCCTGGTTAATATTTTTACTAATGATTTTGTGTTTGTATCCCTTTTGTTGTACAGATCCTGCCAGTGTATTAAGGTGTCTGTTTTTTTCCACTGGATCTGAACATATTCTGTGGTATCTACTTGAAATCCGTGTTACCTAAGTTCCACCAAAATATCTCCTGCTCAACAAGAGGTCCCAAAACCCTCTGCCATGCATATGTAACCGGGGCTGGGGTGAGGGGGTGCAATAAATCTTTGAGGCTTGAGTTATGACTTCCTAACCTTCTATTCCCCCTTGTCCCCTTTACCCGGTTAGTGAAAAATAAATGTTTGGATAGGTACTCCTTTTTCCTTAAGACACTTACTCAGATCTATTCCTCCTTCTCAGGCCTTCCAAAGCACAGGGCAATTAAACACTGTCCATGCCAGAGTATTCGTGCAAATAATAGATCCTCTTTATTATCCAGAACAGCAAACAGTCAATTCCGCACTCCAAAATAAAGTATAACTTTGTCTCCAGGTTATACCACCCAGGGTATCCTCTCTCTTCATAGGGTCTCCTACATTGCTGCTCCCCCTATGTCCCATAGGAGCCACATACTGCAATAACTTTGCACCTCAACTCCGACTCCGGCTAACAACCATGACTATGACCACCCACTTCCTGTGTTGGGAACCCTAAATCACCTCTCCTGGGTTGTTACTCCTCCCCCCATCCAGAATATTCCTCCTTCTGTACACCACCCAGTAACTTATACAGCCTACTCCGTTACCCTTCTACTCTCACCATGATCCCTGCATTATCCTAGTTAGGGCCACCTATTTCATGTACCCCCTTACACATACACCAACATAAAGGATGCATACAAAGCTTTACCCCTTTTGCACCTAGGTCAGTCTGATCACCTCTCACTACTTCTGCTTCCCAAGTACATCCCTGTCATTAAACAAGCAAGTCAAACCACACATCATGTGAAGATCTGGAGGAAGGATGCTGATCACCCTACTTCAACAGAAATTCCTGAACACGATTTGGAAGTCGTTTCAATCCCATTCAACCACTGCCTCACATTACTGATGTCAAAAACTACACCAACTCTGTAATTAAGTATATCTCCGACAGTATCAATGAAGAACCATCGTGCAAGGCCATTCGCATTTTCCCAAACCAGAAGCCCTGGATGAATGGCCGTATCCACCTGCTACTCAAGAAAAGGAACAAACCCTTTCGAACTGGTGACCATAAGGAATACAGGCTAGCCCGGTCCAACTTAAAAAAAGGTATTAAATTGGCAAAACGCTCCTACAAGCTGAGCATAGAGGAATACTTCACCACGTCTGATCCCAGACGCATGTGGCAGGGCATCCGCGAAATAACAGACTACAAGTCTTCTGGAACCGCTACAACTGACTGTAACCTACTCCCTGATGAGCTAAACCTTTTTTACACACGCTTCGACCGCTTGAACAATTTGACCCCCTCCATAAAAAGTCACACCTGCTGTGATCCCACTTATCAAATATGGAAGTTTGTGCCACTCTCCTTATATTAGATACCGGGAGTGCCAGGCCACTTACTAAAAGAAAGTTCTCCTCAACTAGCCAGCGTCTTAAGAGATATCTTCTATTTGTCTCTAACCCGGTCCATTGTCCCATCTATCTTCAAATTCGCCATAATCGTTCCTATTCCTAAATCCTATACCACCTCCGACCTTAACAACTTCTGACCTAGAGCACAAACCTCCCTAGTTGCAAAATGCCTGGAGAGATTGGTGCTGTCCCACCTAAAATCTAATATACCTGCCTCACTTGACCTGTACCAGTTTGCCTACCACAGAAAAAGGTCCACTAAGGATGCCATCGCTATGTCTCTACACACGGCCTTATCACATCTTGATGGCAAAGACTCCTATGCCAGAATGTTGTTCATTGACTTTAGCTCCGCTTTCAACACCGTGATGCCATCCAAGCTGATCCCAAAACTAGAAATCCTAGGCATCAACACCCCCTTGCAAAACTGGATTCTCGATTTTTTTTGTTTTTGTTTTTTTTGTTTTTTTTTGACAAACCGAGGACAGACTGTTAGGCTGAATAATTCCTTTTCCTCCGTCACCAGCCTAAATACAGGGTTGCTGCAAGGATGTGTACTGAGTACCTTCCTATAATCCCTTTTCATCCATGACTGCATTCCTACACAAAACTCAAAGTTTCTCATCAAGTTTACCAATGATATTACAGTGCTGGGCCTCATAAAAGGAAATGACAAGTCGGCCAATATGTCAGAAATCCATAACCTGGTATTTTGGTGTGATGAAAACTCGCTGTTATTAAATGCAAAAAAGACCAAAGAGATAGTGGACTTCAGAAGGGGAAGAGAACACCACGAATACTTCCAAATTCATATCCATGGGAAGGTAGAGGAACAGGTGGACAATTTTAAATTAGGGTGTCCATTTATCAAACAACCTATCCTGGTCCCTTCATTCTTCTAGGACTATTAAAAAAGCCCATCAGTGCCTCTATTTCCTAAGGTGCCTAAGAAAAACCCAAGTAAGCACAAGAATCCTGGCCAACTTCTACAAATGCACCATTAAAAGTATCCTCATTTACTGCTTAACAGCTTGGACTGGAAATTGCAGTGTCAAGGATCATAAAGCACTTCATAGGGTTGTCAAAGCAGACCAATGGATATTTGGCACACAGCTGTCTCCTACAGAGGACATTTATCACAAGCACTGTGTGCACAGAGCTCAGAACATTATTCTGGACGATTCTCACCCAAACCATAATTTGTTCCGTCTCCTCCCATCTGGCAGATATTACAGATGCCTGCACTCCCGCATGAGCAGGTTTAGAGAAAGGTTCTTCCCTGAAGCAGTTGTCACCATAAACTTATCCCTAACCCCCCCAAGCCCTGAGTAAATGATTCTGCATATATCCTATTCTATTATTACTATTATTTATTATCTGTTATTTATACATTTAATTGTAAGTTATTAATCTAGCTCTGTGATGTTGTATTTATGCCCTATTTTCTCTGTGATGCAATATTCGTGTCTTATATGCTCTGTGATTCAATACTCGTGTTTTATATGCTCTGTGATGCAATACTCGTGTCTTATGTGCTCTGTGATGCAATACTCGTGTCTTATGTGCTCTGTGATGCAATACTCGTGTCTTATGTGCTCTGTGATGCAGTTTCCATCATTGCATGTATCTTGTAGTATGCTGTAAATATGATTTTCGCTGGTGTGTACTCCTACACTCTCACTGACAATAAATTACATCTTATGTTATCTGATGGCTTGGCTGTCAATGACAGCTTCCTTAGTATGTCGATGGTGGAAACTTGAGCTATGGGGGTATCTGCATCTGTCTGTGGGCTTTTTACATCCAGATGTGTGGATCTGGTTATTTTTTAGGGTTATGGCAGTATCAAGGAAGTAGATGACATCTGGGTAGTACTCCATTTTTAAATCAATTGTTGCATGGAATATGGTGAATTTTTCAAAAAAAATATTTCAGCTCCTCTTCCCCATGTGTCCATATCATAAAGATATTGTCAATGTATTGGTAGTCTGTATTTCAAAACTAAATGATTTTGCAATATCCCTAGGACTTTCAATCTACTCAAATCTTAATTACTAGTTTAGTATCATCTGAGCATTAAGCCAAGGCCATAGATCTGGTCATTGTAACAGCCTGGTAAGAATAAGGTCTGACCCCTGAGTTTCTGGAGAGCTTCTCACACCCTAATATTCACTAACTCACTTTTGGGATTCCAAGCTTAAAGTAGACCTGTCATGATGATTGACATTATAGCTTCTCCAATCATATCCTGATTTATGGGATCTGATTGGAGGAATTTTAATGTCAGTCATCCTTTTAGCCCTGCCCAACCTGACTTGAGACTCAAGTTGGGCATTGAGAGCAGAAAAGATGCAGGGAGTTTGTTTATTTTACTACAGTCTTAGCTGCAATATTTTTAGCATTCAGCTAAGACAACTTCCTGCTTCCAAATTAAAAAGTCTGTTAAGTGGACCTGAGAGGTCCACTTTAATGCTTCAGGGAGGACCACAGGTGATGACCCTGGCAGTAGAATTGGAAATCATGATGCATCATTTTTAGGGCTGGTGAAAAGGGTGAACAACAAATTACAGATGAGTAGCTATTGGTGCAGCACCAGTGCAAGAGGACAATATGCATATGTGAAAACAAAGTAACCCACATTTGGTGTTGGAGAAAGTATAAGGGTTGATTTCTTTCATCATAGAGGGTTCAAACCCAATCTTTGTTGTTGTGGTTCCTGGAGAAAATCTCATGAAGCAAACAAGATATCCGGGTCAAAACATCACTGTAATGATTATTTAGTAAAATGTTTGATTTTGCCACTGGGTTAACGCTCCTGCTTAAAAAGCATAATAAACGGTGTGTGTGCGAACACTTCTACAATTCAAGAAGCCAATAATTCATCGCTAAACTTCTCTGTTAGATGAAGGGTATCTCTTAATTGTGCCCACTAGAAATGACCTGGCATTTTTTGTAAACTTGTGATAGATATTTCTGACTGAAATGTATTTGGAACTAGTGTAGTACGACGAAAGGGGCTCATTGAACAGACACAGTGTAAAAACCCAGTCCGGTGTAAGCAAACAGACCCTGCAGGGATTGAAGGGGCCTGACTATAAAATGGATGTTATTCTTAGGGAAATTACAATAACTATGAAAATGTGTTATCAATATAAATGATTGTTTATCTTAGACTGTCAGACGCTTCATTCATTTTTTTCATTCTATTAAAAAATATTAGAGAAATATTTAAAAAAAAAAAACCCCAGCAAATTGTAGAAATACTAATTACATTAACACGCCTTCATGCATTCATGCAAACAAATAGCTTATCAGTAAAGCAAACAAACCAACAAAAAAAAAAGTGTCGCTTTTCAAAACTATTGTTTGACTGTATATTATGCGTTAGGTAGATGCCTTCTAATTGATCAAATATTTTTATTTTCCTTATAATGAAACTGTAGAAGACCAAATATTTGTCATTACTGAGAACTATACTTTCTTTAGCCATAAATTATTATAAGATTTATTTCCATGGGAATTAACAGTTGTGAATGTCAGCTGTCTCCAAGTGCAGATAGCGAGGGAAATAAATATTAATCATTTATGATAAACAAGAAACAGAACACTGATGTAAAATTTATGGTTTATCCGCTTGGGATATACTGAACTTTTAAAACTTTTAAGAAGATGAAAGAATGCTGCTTTGTATTTAAGATAACATGGAGAGCACACCCATATGCCTTTATGTTGATGTTCAGAGCGATCCTACTCCACTGTTTGCGTTGCCTGAGGGGAAAACAACCATCTGTGTTTTTCACAACCCTCAAGTTCTAGTTAATTTAGTTATTTGTGTTTAAAGAAGAAAATCAGTGTAGCGTGATTGTTAAATATGCTTGCAAACTGAAGGATGGAAACCATATATTGTATTTTTATTTATATAGCGCTGATAACAAAGCAAGATGGTTGATTATCTAATGAGTATCCATAAATATCACAGAAATACATCTCTTATAAAGTATAAATATGTTGACATGTAAATTCAGATTTTTGGAAAACACTGGTGTCACTCTCGCAGGATATCTTGAGAAAGGCTAAATGAGTAGGGTTTGTGATTTGGCAAAAGACTATATTTCAAACCAAAGCCTAAATAATTCATTAACGAATCCTATTTTTTAGTCCCCTGGGTTCTAATATATACATTTCATTTATATACAAATCAACTTAGTCGTGTCCTGTTCGGAATTCACAAGCTAACCCAATGATAACATTCTTGTTTGCTACTTTATTTGTGTGTTTAATGATTTATCGTTTATTTATCTTTAAAAATAATGTCAAAATAGCCGGAGGGACAATGTGTTATTAGCAGGCACACGCTGAAATACAAGACATCTTATCTTACAAGTCGGTTTAATTAATATTAATGATTTGAAACATGTTGCATATTGATATAACCGTTATATACAGACTTAAACACGTGAACAGTAATATTTTACTTATTGTCAGCATCTTTCATAGCAATCAGTTATAGTTTATTGTCATTTCCTCTTAACTGCTGTTCTTTTGTGCTGATATCATTAGAATATACAGTAGGTAGATGATCACATGCTATGCTTTAGTTTAAATCTGGTATGTAAATGCTAAATCATTTTCTAAAACATTTGAAACATGTTTGGAACACATACATTGATGTCTTCTATTCTTGTTAGATTATTGGAAATAAACCAGAAGCAGTATTCATTCAACATCCTTCTAAAACTCTTAGCGCCTGTGCTGCCTGCAAGGACATGACCCAAGTTAATCCTCTTAAATGCATCACTGATTTGGTTGAAATTAGACCTACTGAACCTTGTTTTCTTTCTAATTCCTTTTCATGCCGCTTAAAAAAAAATTATATGTATAATCAATCAAACAATGAGATGTTGTGATTGCCAAAATGTCTACTAATAAATCAATTCTTTTATACAACTGCTAATCTAGAATCATACTAATTTGAATTGCTGCAAAATTTTGCTTCTTTTAACATACACCAACATTTGCCACCGACTCCATTCAAAGACAGCGCATGGTTTGATTGTTCCCATGATTGTGGCATTAATATAATAATGAGATTATTTTCTTTCTTTCTGTAGTTTACATTAGTATAATTGACTAGATATTGTTTTGGAGGGCGAGAACACATAGGGTTGGTGAAGGGAACAACATAGTAAATAGTGTATGTGACTCTGAAAATCAATACTGTAATAGAAGCAAATTCGCTAGCTGCTGAAATAAGTTTTATAGGTCCCTCACTACAGCAGATCCAGTATGGATTAATGATATTGCTGATACAGCAAAGGCTTTCTAAACTCGTTGCAGGATAATGTTATGGGACAGTTTATTGATGCCCCCACTAGAAGAGAATTATCATTTGGACCTCCTAATTTATAACAACAAAGAGCTTAACATGAATATTAAAGAGAAAACCTTAGTAACAGTGTTTATGACGTACTTGAAGCACTTCATCGCATCAAACCAGAAACAAAATGTGTTTCAAATACATTTTGGGGTAAAATACAGAATGTATTCTTTAGGGTCATTTTACAAAGCTATACGTACTTATTAATAACATGTGGGGCATATTTACTAAGACCATTTTGATTTGTTTTGCTATCCATTTTCATTTCCCCGTAACTTTTAATTCCCCTGATTTTATAAAGGATCAACAAAATGTTTTCCCATCACAATAAATTATCGATAAAGATCAATCAGTTGACAGGGGAACATTTAGGGGGTTATTTCCTTAAGTCTGAATTGTTGCGTAAAGGTGTGAAATCGCCAGGTAAAGACAGTCGCAATAAACTGCTACTGTCGCAGTCACATCTTTACAATGAGAATATTGTCGCAGTCGCGACTTTACTATGGAAATATTGTCACAGCCGCAACATTAAAAATTGTCGCAATTGCGACTTTACAATGGGAGAATTGTTGAAGTAGCGGATTTTCTATGGGAATCCGCTATTTGGGATTCAAGTTCAGTCTTTACAGAATAACCCCCTTCGTGTTTTTCTGGGAGTGCCGCTTTTATTACAGATTGAAACTAATAGCCTTTTTCGATGGAAAAGCATTTTTGTCTGGCTTAGTGACAACACCAGCTCCATAGAGAATTATGGGTTTATGCCAGTCTGAGAAAATTACTTTGGTCTATAAAATTGTCTTAGAACAGTTAAATAGGAGAAAACTTTATTGCTAAAAATTGGCTATTTCTTCTGCATTAACTAAAGGAAAAGCATTTCAGCTTTAGTAAATGTCCCATTGTTTCTACTGATGGGATTAGTGCACAGTTATGATTCTGAAGAAGAACTATTAGCCTGAAACAAATTCTTCCCCACAAACATTATTTTTTCCTATTTTAATTAGTTTGAATTTGTTGTTACATATTCTTTGACAAACATTCATTCCTGGAAAATGAATTTATTTAATAATAATGATCCTTGGTCTATCACAGGGACATATGCCAGAGAGGGCACAAGCGCAGTCACCACAGTTGCCTTCAGCGCAGGCCGTGGACCCAACCTGACAGTTTTCAGGCCAGATCCACAGCCTACACTGAAGGAGCACTTGCTCGTTGTGGTACTTCGGGGACGGCGCTGGTGAGTGACATCACCTTTTCAGCACTTGGTGCCAAAAAGGTTTGCCACCACTGGTCTATCACATAGCAAACAACAGAAGGAAAGTTCTATTGTGCAGTCTGTCTTTCTATTTACCCAGCACTCAACCATAAATTATGTGGCATCACTTTTGACAAGTGAAGTGTAGGACACATCACCACCTCTTTATGAAACCATTTCTAATTTACCTGTGCTCAAAATAAGACACAATGAGTATCTAGAAAGTAAAGTGTTGCACTTCTGTTTGAAAGTGTGCTACCTGTCTCAAGTTTTTCAGTAAAATTCAAGATATTAAAGAAGCACTATAGTGCTGATGTAACTGCACACATACATACAGTATAAAACTCCTTTATACTAAGCCAATTGCTGACACAAATAGTTAAAAAAAAAACATTTAGGGAAGAAATAATACTTGCCATTTGTTTCCTTTAATTAGTTTTCCTGAGAGCTGGCATTTTCCTCCCCTCCACTCCCCCTCCTCTTTCTGTTCTGCAAGTCAGGCAACATGAGAAGAAAAAGCTGCCTGACTGCTATTGGTTAAGCAGTGTGCTGACCTTTTTGGCCACATAAATTAAGCTTGGAATGCAGGAGATTACAGAGGGAAAGCTGACTTGTGCACATGTGCTAAGTAGTAAGTAGCTCAAAAATGTCCGGGGGAGGGAACCTTTTCATGGAAAACTGGCCAGTACATATCACACACACATTCCTGGTGCAGGAGTTTATCAGTGCTGCCTACTCAATTATTCTGCATCACATGAAACTACTGGGGAGAAGCACTTCTCACTAATGTATAGTACTGCATATGTAAATATGTAATCTGACTATAGTTCCCCTTTAAATAATTGCACATCAGTACTATCCCGCCATGTAACTGTTTACTGGCCCTGTCCGTTTACCTAACGTAGATTCACTCCAACTGCAAATTAATATATGTTCCAGAGTATTAAATATAAATAAGCCTACCAGCATCCTAATGTGTCTTTAATACATCAATATAGTACACTCTTATTTAAATGAAGCCATACCTTTTGTGTATAATCAACTTTACCCACTTTAGTTCTTGTTAACTACTGCAGTTAAAGCACAGTATGTGATAACAGAACAAGCTTTATCCACCATCAATATACATAAACAGTATAAACAGTATATAAGCCCTAAAACACACACTATACAAATACGGTAGCCGTTCTGTACTTTTTCAGGATGGGAAGAACAGCACAGTCATACAGTATATATATATATATATATATATATATATATATATATATATATAAAAGTAAATCGCTCTGTTTCTCTCTCTTCCAAAACTTTTCTTTTATTGTATATTTTCATTTTTCTCCTAAAACCAGGATATAACAGCAAAATAGATGCTTTTTCTCCACATGCAACCCTGACAGGGTGCGCTAATAAGCCAAGCACAATGTATGCAGGATTAATAAATGACAGAATTAAAATATCCTATTACTACCAAGTCAAGCTTTCCCCTTTCATTAACTACATACAATTCTGTAAGTCATGGTAAAACATGGGCCTGAAACTCTTGCTTAAAGGAATAAAAATAATCATCTTTAATTCATATTATAAACATTAAACTGGATTACATAAAAATCCCCTAGAGTAACCATGTGGGTGTTTAGTTCGATGGTATATACCGTTCCCATGCAAATGTATCCTTACTTCAGCATACCTCTGTCTACTCTCTAGCTCCCCAGATTGGAATGGGAGAGTTAAAGTGCACCTGAAATTTAATAAAGTCGGAAAGACTGATCTCGCGAGATTATCACATGAGTTTCTTAAATCTCGATTTTTCAATAGAAAGGTTGCTGTTAGTACTATGGCTACCTTTCTATTGAAAAATATCAAAAAATCGAGATTGAAAATACTCGTGCGATAATCCCACGAGAACAACTCGAGATCTCGCACGATAAACTCTGAAAGAACGAGAGCAGTCTTTCTGACATTATTAAATTTTGCCCTTATAATACTAATTTAGGTTCTACAGTACTAATGAAATAAATGTTTTGTAAATGTATAAATGTAGCAATTGGTGGATTTTGGTGTATCTGCTAAATCCACAAAATCACCATGTCTACTAATGGGTGTTAACAAGTCCCATTTCTTATGTTGGAGCTCCTCCTTGTGGAACTTAGTGATATAGCACCTAGCTATGAGTGAGATAGAATTACAGTTAGGTCCCTCCCTAGCCTATATAAGCTGGTGAAGGGTAGGGCCCTGGGTCTTTGCCTGCATGGTGTTGCAGCTGCAGGGTTAGGGATCTAAGATTGAGGTTAGATTTGTGTAAGCTCACCTCAGAAGGCGAGAGTATGTAGGGGAGGTTATCTACTGGGTAGCCTGAAACCCCAACTGGAGTGGCAGATGGCCTTAGTGGACTGATGGTGATTTCATCTTAGGGACTAGGGATTAGCCCATTTGAAGAAGGAGATCCCTGAGAGGTCCAGCCCATGGTGATTTGGGAAGATATCAAAAGGGTCCCACTCTAAGGCTCACGTGCAGACTGCTTGGAGGTGTCCACTGTGGTATTCAGCTGTGTTAGACATGTTCCTATGTACATGTATGGAGTAAAGTAACTACTGTAACATGTGACTGCCATATATACATTGACCTGCCAAACTACCACATGTATGTTTACTTATTTGTTAATATATATATGAATGTACTTGTTAAAGTAATATCCATTGGTGCCTGTCTCATAACTGATTCTCTAAGAGGTACCTCTCTAATAAATAAGCGGGGCCTATCCCCCTGGGATGTGAGTTAGCTTGGTATTGGTAGATGTGGTTATAAGTGGAGCATAAAGGAGATGTATCCAGCACAACCGTTACATATGTATTTTTAAAAAATGTAGCTTTATACAGCGTTTTTCTCTGTCATCTTCCCTGTCAGCCTGACTTTTCTTTCCTGAGTTGGGGGCAGGGCTCAATGATTGACATTATAGCTCCTCCAATCAGATCCCTTAAATCATGATCTAGCAGGGATCTGATTGGAGGAGCTATAATGTCAATCATACCTGAACAAGATACTGTCACTAGTAACACTGCTGCATATTAAGGATTTTATAACCGGTTTACCATAGGAAGGGTTTGCTTTAGTAAGAACTGATCTTGCTTTCATCTAAAGCTCGCCAACTGACAGCTGCAATGAGCTCCAACCTTGCACCACTAGTGAAACCACTTGTGTTTCACATTACTAGTGAGACTGTTTATTTCTGTATAGTAGAGCTATATATAATTAGTCTTTTAATCTAGAGTGTCCTTTGCAGGCACCTGCTGGAAGTGTGTGTGTGTGTGTGTGTGTGTGTGTGTGTAGAGCCTATATCACTGAGTTATACACTGCTGTGGGTATATTAATGTAACAATCCCTAGGCCTGGTTATTTCTCAAATGGGTATTGAGACATTGATGGTTTAATTGTAGGTTATCTGGTATTTCTTTGAATACATGTTTCCATTATTACCCTGCTTTCTATGCTTTACCTTAACCCATCTCAGTTATCTTCCCCTGCTTAATAAAATCCTGCCTAGCATCCTTTCATATGAGTTTGTGTGGGTTAGAGCAGTGGTCGGAAAACAGCGGTTCACGAGCTGCATTTGGCTCTTTCGCCACGGTGTGCAGCTCCGAGTGAGCTGTCCTCCCACCCGCCCCTGGCCTTTGACGTCTCTTGTGATGGGACGTCAAAGGTCATGTGATCGGGACCCCACAAACTCCACCCCCTTTGCGGCTCCTGGTCAATTTGCAGAGGTGGAGGAGGGAGAGAAATGGCTCCCTCCTCGGAGAAGATTGCCGACCCCTGGATTAGAGTGTGTGTTGCCCCCAAAGGCTTCAATCAAGATTCGGGTGGAGGCACTGCGCTATTAGAGAACAGAACAAACACCACCCAGCTACACAGAGGTACTGAGGGGATGTTACAACTGCATTGCTCATGGTATACCAATGTATTCCTATTAAATATTTGAATTGGCCTCTGAGTGGATGTTATAAGTTAAGAAGGGAAGCCAACAAGATTTTAAAAATAATATTTGAAATTATTTGAATACACTAAATTGCACCAATCTTTAATTAAAACATTGCATGAAAACACTCAAGTAACTTCCTCTACAGAGGTGTTAGGGTTTTTTATACAAACTTTACCTTTGTAATTTTATTATTTATTTGAAAACTCCATGACAAGCATGGATGGAAGTTTACATACAATATCCCTTTCTTTCAAGCATGCTGAGAAGGGAAAGCATTGGGAAATGTTATCTTCAGCTGCTTCTCAGGACTAAAAGAGAATTCTAGTGATTTCCCTCTCCTGCACGCCTCTGCAATTTACTCAGTCTTATAGATAAGTCAGGGACTGTGGCCAAAACGGCACTTCCTTGGAGGTTTGCAGGCTACAAAAGTACATTTCAGTTTCTAGTTGTAAAACAATGTTTGTGTTAATGCAGAATATTTGAGTTCATATATTAAATGGACTGACTCTGTGTTTTGGTACAGTAGTTAGACAAGTAAGTGGGGCAGGGCAGTGCAGTGGCTCAGTGGTTGGCACTGCAGCCTTGTAGCACTGGGTCCTTGTAGCACTGGGTCCTGGGTTCAGTTCAGACTTCATCTGCATGGAGTTTGTATGTTCTCCCTGCACCTGCATGGGTTTCCTCCCACAATCCAAATACATCTGTGTCTGTCTATGTGTGTGACTGAATAGGGAAATTAGATTGTAAGCTCCATGGTGCAGGGACTGAAGTGAATGATGAATCTCTGTAAAGCTCTGCATAATATAGTAGCGCTATATAAAAAAATGAATGAATACAAAAAAGTAAGCTATAATGATTAAATTGGTAAATATTAACAATGAACAAATAAGCATACCTTTTTAGATATAGTTTACTTTAAACCCATTCCCAAAATGCTTTTCTTCATAACCAAACTTTCTATGTATTTAGAAGAAAAAATCAACGCACACAACATATAACCACTGACCACTGGAGTCTGTGTCTTTAAAGTGAATCTGACAATACTTGCGATACACACAATTACACGTTATGTTGGTAGCAGGGCCGGGCCTAGGGGTAGGCAATGTAGGCGGCTTCCTAGGGCGCAGCAGGAGGGGGGGGGCACTATCTTAGTACCATCCCCTTTCCTTACCTACCTCCTCCTCGGCCCGGCTGTCACTGCTGTTGTGCTTAGTGCTACAGCGTTCCTCCCTCTCCAGTAATGATGTCAGTTCCTGGCGCTCACAGGAACTGACATTATTGCCGGGAGGAGGAAAGCTTTAGCTCTAAGTGCTACAGCAATGACAGCCAGGCCAAGGAGGAGGTAGGAACAGTACTAATATAGCACCCCCCTCCTTCACAGGGTAGGGA
>WMED01014154.1:3899-14131 GCA_019650415.1 Pipa parva | reverse complement strand
ACAAAGCTCTGGGTACAGACTCACTGAACAGGATGATAAATGTCCCCAAAAAGTGGGTCAATGATTTCACTTATCTGGGTACTGAGGATTTTTCGAGTTTAAAAACATGGAGGAATTTTAAGATGAATATTTTACATGTAATATAATTTGGCATTGCAAAACTGTGAATTAAAGTCTGAATTGGCATGTAAAAGTGTGTATTCGCCAGCTAAAGACAGTTGCAATAGACTGCTACTGAGAATATTGTCACAGTCGTGAATTTACTATGGAACTATTGTCTCTGTCGCGACTTTGCAATGGGTGAATTGTTGCAGTCGCAGATTTGCTATGAGAATCCGCTGTTTGAGAATTCGACAGTCAAATTTGGACTTTAGAGAATAATCCCCGAAAATTACACCTACACTTCCCGCAGCTCATCCGCTTGAAAAATCACAGTGATACTGACACGCCCAAATTAAACAACAAATCTTAGAGGAAGCATAATTCAGCTGATTTGAGCAATACTGTCTGGATCTACTAACTCAGGGCACTATGGAAGTTGTAGTTTTGCATAGTTTACAGCATTTCCTGTCTTACCTCCCAACACTTGGGAAAACTTTGGCTAATAGAACAATTCTCTGCTTGCAAGAAGTTGTTTTTTCAACTCGTGCAAAGTATGTGGCTTAGACCACTGAAATAGCAATCTTAGCTACAGTTCCAGGTTATTAATTTTAAGCCATACACACATGAACTCCCCATTCTGCAGCACTGATTAGCAGTCATCTTAGACCCAATCTGCAGACTCTAAATTTAGCACTGCAACAAATTGATTTCATATAGTTCCAATCTAGAAAGGATTATCTGGTAACCACAGGTTCACAAAACATTCCTTTAAAAATGTTAACTTGTGAAATACCGATGCCTTTTGACTATAAACCATCTGTTTGTTTATAACCAATGAACCAAGAACCAATGAAATGTGTAGAATGTACTGTATCTAGACTTATCAGTCATGATCGATGATCACATTTTTTTTTTTTTTTGTTGGAAACGTTTCTATACTTTGCATTAGTAGCATGGCTACCTTTCCATCAAAAATTTTGAAAAATCGGGATTGAAAAACTCGATCTTGAAAGAAATCTTTCGAGAACAAAGCAAGATTTCTCCCAGTAAACTCGGAAAGACCCAGAGCGGTCTTTTCCAGTTTAATAACTTTCGCCCATTGTTAGAAAACATGTTTTTGAACAATCTTAAATTATTTTCCTGGAATATATTATTCCCAGGAGAAGGTCTTAAAATGGATCCTGGCAAAGTCTCTGCTATACCGAAATGGCTAAAACCTACAGGTCTTAAAGTTACTCAGTGCTTTCTGGGCCTTGCCAGTAATTATCATTAGCTTATTAAAACTACTCTGCCATTGTAGCATTCATCACAGCTTAACCAAAAAGGGCACAAATGTCACATAATGGTCGATAAATACGTTCAAGGCCTTTAAACTACTTAAAGTTTTTATATTTCTGGCTTATCAATATCCTTATAGTTCCTTCTATCTTAAAGTTGACACCACCAAAATTGGGGTAGATGCAGTCCTCTTCCAGATTAGCAAGAGCCATCCTCATGCCAGGTCAGGAAATGGGGCATAAGGAGAGTAGTTATAACCTCCTGATGCACCCCTATGTCCTGCACTATCTAACGGTTGTCCATTGGGCAGATAGGATGGGACAGAGGAGCACATCAGGTGTTTACGATTACTTCCGATGCTTCATGTGACAGTATGACATCAGAAATTATAATAAAGAAAAGAAACAAAACATTTAACCAAATGCTGGTTTAATCTACCTGAAATGTGCTGTTTATTTTCTTTACAATAATTTGTGATTACACATGGTAGTGGGACAGAGGGACTGAAAGCCACAGCATGAACATTTTTAAACACCCCCTACCTTAGCAACAACTTTTTTCTTTACGGTGTGACATTAGGTGCCGCCCTCTGGATTTATCCCTGGGGACGCCCATGCTACTAATGCTAATAGTTGTATTTTATCAGTGTGTAGACATATTTAATGGCATACTTAGGGCACATTCAGGGAAATTCATTAACAAGGGCAATAACTTACAAAGGTCTAGTAACCCATAGCAACTAATCAGCATTCGGGCCTTATTTGGTATAAGGAAGCAAGAATAATAAAATAATTCTGCGGCATGCTGGCAGCAGTAAAGCAGGTAACAGTATTATGCTGCCAGCTCTCTTTCTATATAACTGATATACTGAGTGCCAGTACAGTTCTACAGATTTCCAAACAAAAAAAAGCTTTACAATACTTTGAACTTCACTTTAAGTAAAGTGCTTTTTTAACAGTACAGTGAGATTACATTTATGTTTTAATGGAGTCATTATCCTGAACAAAGTGAGTGAAAGTTTTTGTGCAATGCTCTGTTCAAACCAATGCCAAAGCTTTCTAACCAAGGGACGGAGCAAAATGGCACCAAAGACTGTCATGTACTCCTGTAATTATTCATGTTGACAAAATCAGATATTCACGTAGGTGGCTAAGCTGGGGAACATTAGGTTAATGTTGTCTCTGGCATGTGGGGTAATTCAACGCGTGGGATTTAGTAATCATTTTAGTTCTTTAATATACAAACTAATAAATATCATCAGTCACCAAGGCAACTCATTTGATGTATTTCAAAGAAACTGAATTTAGGTAAACAAATCCACATAATAAATATGCAATTTAGTATAAACCAGAAGTAGTATTTTTTTTTTTCTATGTGGAGGGAATCACTCAAATGCTGGAGCAGTCTTTAGTGATTAGTACACTGCAAACAGTGAGTTTCTTTTGTATTCAGTGGTTATTTAAAAAAAAAAAAGTGAACTTAAAACACAGCCTTTCTTGGTAAAACAAAAGTCACTCAAAACACTGCTTTCAGAGTAAAAATCCTTTGTCAAAAAAAAAAAATACAATGGGTAACTGCAACTCATACAGTTCCTATTAGAAAATAGAGAATACCTTACCTTCCCCTGGGTTGTCTCCTTAGGGTTTCAGTGTGTTGTCCAGCCAAGTTGTATACCAGGGTCTTTATCTACAGGTCCCTGTTTCTCAGCATTAGCAACACAAACAACTTCTCAGGTTTCCAACACCAACCCCACCCAACTGGCACTCCCACCTGCCTTTTAAACTAGGCTCTAGCCCGCAGCTGGGATGATCTATAAAAACTGGACTGACCTCCAGTGATAGGTTCTCATTATTGGGGTTAAATATCTCCCCTCAAACACTACACTCTCACATGTGTTACTTTTTGGTCAATTTGAAAACTCTGCTGAACTGCTAGTTTGTTTGTTTTTTTCTTTGGAGCAGGTAGTTTGAAACCAGAATACAATGGGAAATGACAAGTAAATACAGTACTATTCCCAATGTTTTGCAAATTTTGCTTTGTTTCTTGTATTTTGGATGTAGGAAGGACTAGAAGTCACATGAGCTGAGGCTCCCTATGTTGTTTTCCCCTAAGGATAACTATGCTTAGCAGCTTGGTTACAGAAGCGTAGGTTCTAAATAAGGTTCCTGAGGTTTAAATCTGGGAAAAAAGAGAAGTTTCTCTTCATATGTTATGTTATATATAGAGCCTTTTGGGGTCAGTGATCTTCATGAAAGACTTAGTTAGGCTTAGAGCTGCATTTGAAAGGAATTCATAACATTCAGTTAGAGCAGGATCACTGTTAATATGGTTGCCTGTGGAGCAACAACTAGAAAAGAAAAAGGGAGGCAGCTGAGACTCACAACCAGGAGTACAAATTGTACATCCAGTCCTTCCTATTAGGGAAGCCAACAAATAGCTTCTTGTGTCTAACTTTCTGTCAGGAAAATGACATACCCTCATGGTCCCAACCAGGGCCGGTTCTAGCGCTGGGCGGTGTGGGCAATTGCCCAGGGTGCAATTTATTTGAGGGGTGCTGTCGCCCACATCGCCCATTGCTAACTTACTTCCTCCAGCGTTCCAGCGACGCTCCTCCTCTGAGCACCGCTCCACAATGAGGTAAGTGGAATGCGTCGCGGAGGGGCGGTTTGGCCAGGGCACCCATAGGGCCAGAACCACCCCTGGTCCCAATGTTCATGACATTCTGTGTATGACCTTGGCTTGTTTCTTGAACCTGTTTGATCTCTGCCTGTCCCAAACCTCTGCATAATTTAACAAGGTTTCTCTGCCAAATGTCTCAACCGTCTACGAGTTTAATTATGCTCCACTTCTCGTCTGCTTCACCTGACCAGCTGTGGACAGCAACCTTAGGGGTCGTGACGTGGGCATCTCCCTTCCGCTAAGCCCAAGCCTCCTTTCAGGGGTCCCTGGTGAAAACAAGGAGTACCTTAAACTCCGCACACTGGGAGTTGCTAGAGCTAAATCCACTCTGGTTTTTGTTGCCATATATCTCCCGCCTGCTGCCTCCTTCTCCTCCACCACTGGAACTGTCTAGTTTATTCTGACTGACTTTCCAGTTCCCTGCACTTTCAAGTACAAGTTTTGTTCCATGGAGAATAAGTCTTAAAACCACCTCAGAATAGTTTTATAAATAATTTGAGATAGGAACATTTACAATAGTAGTTTCCAATTTAATTTTCCTAGAGTATATAATTTTCAAGTTTTGCCTAGAGATGTATCCTGAAAAGATCCAGAAATTTCTAATCTCAAAGACATACAAAACTTTCTGTGTTTTGCCATGTCCTACAGACAGTTTATTGAAGCACCAATGGCTAGAGAGGATAGCTAAAGCAACTGAAAAAAAAAAAGCATTCTGATCTAGAATAGAGACTTTGAGGTCCTGTATTATCTATCATTCAGAATGTAAATGGGGAATAAAGGATAATAGAGGAACCCTAGTTCCTAATAAAACACACCCTGTACATACATCTTTTGTAAAATTTTGCCCAGAGAGGTAAATTTTGACATTGATAGGTACTATTGGTCATAAAATGGACATGTTGAGGGGGCAACACATACTAGCATGGTTATTACAGACTATAAGAATGTTTGATTTCCCCATGGAGCCACATGCCGCTCCTGAACTGCAGGTTGTTGACCCCTGCTCTAGGTGACTGAGCCCCAGAAAGTCTCTGTTTTTTTATTGTTTATTTTTTTCTACTTTTTCAGGCCTGTCACTTAAATGTGACTGTTTATTCCATCTTATTTACATAGGCGTAAGGTAGTGGACCTGTCTGATTTAATTTCCAAATCAGTAAATGTGAAAACATAAATCTAATTTCTTCATTTGCTCCAAATTTAGGCTCCAAATTCTGTGATGTCTGAATTCCTTGATAGCAAACAGGCAGGCCATACTAAATTTAACAATTCAAATTAAGTACTTATGTGATATTATTTGTAGTTATTAAGAACTTAGATATGCCAGGTTTAAATCCATAAAAACATTTCCTGTAAGGCTGCTACAATCACTGCCCATTTAGCATGAATTATAGACATGTATTTTCATGGATGTTCATATTGGGCCAGGCACAGCCTTAATCTAGATTAGAATGTACGATCTAATTGTTATTCAATATTTAATTTCATAGTTTCTGTCTTGAGACAATGTCTAATTTCCTGTAGTACAACCCTGAGGAATATGTCTGTGTTCTAAAACTGTTTCCCAAATGTACTGCTTGCTTTGTATACCTAGAAATATTTGTCTGGTCTTGGTTTACCTTTTATCTCTTACTTCTGTAAGCCGAGATGATTCGGGACTAAATGCCAGATACAGAAATGCCACACCACGGTTTTGCAAAAGTCAACTTTATGTAAATTATAAATGCTGGAAACAACAGTAGATGAATAATCACGCTATGGAAACACACAGTTCTTATATACCTCCACTAAGTTAAGTGCTGGCCCAGCCTTGTACCACTTACGTTTCTGTACTAGCAAATAAAGACTATGGGGGTAATTAAAGTAAGTGCGAACTCACCTTGCGATGCTTCGCATCAGCTCGCCGAGACGGGTACGTGCTCCCTGCTCTCCTGCAAGTGGAGATCAGCGAACACTTAAAGGGAATTCGGCGAGGCGACTCGAGTGGTTACGAGGTGAGCCGAAGTACCTTTAAAGCTTTCGCTGATCTCCGTGTGCAGGTGAGTTCACACTTTCCTGAATTACCCCCTATAAGTATAGACTCCAGACTATGTGTCCCACGCTAACGTTAGAGCCCAATATTATAAACCTGTAACACTTATGTCAGTGGCACAAGATTGAGCACATCACTCCCAACGTTAGCCCTTACTTAGAAATACTTTTCTAATGTATCTAAAGATTCTAGGTACGTTATTCCTAAGTAACACATTCAATGAACCATAATAGCATCAACCTTAACAGAATAATCACACTTTATATGAACCCACTTTCCAGTCTTTACCCCAATGACACAACCTTAGTCCTTCCTAACAACTGTCACCTCAGCAGAGCCTGAAAGTCGTGCTGGGCAACTTTCCGGAATACCCTATCAGTCGGTGGAAACAGCAGAGCCTGAAAGTCGTACTAAGCTACAATGTCAGCCCCCCTGACCGTTAGCATCCATGACAGAGCCTGCAAGTCATTATTTTGGCGCAAGTCTCGCACTTGGTATAGGCCTACACTCTAAGTCAGTGTCACTGGGGCACCCTGGAATAATAAACAGCTTATCACACAAACCCAGCTCCCATCCACGGACAGCTCCGACCTGAGGCCTCACTCTGCAAATCGGGGGGAGTCCACCTCCTGCTGCTATAGCCTCTTGGGATCCCAAACACCTTCTTTCTCTCTCTGGCAACCAGCTCTCCTTCTTCTCTCCATCCACATGCTCTCCTCCTTCACGGGCTCTCTCAGACACTCCCCCACGTATCTCTTTTCCAATAACCCTCTCCTCTGGCCTAACTGGGTCCCCCTGCTGCCGGGAGGTCACAGCATCTCCCTCTGTTGAATACAGCCGTTCCTGCGGGTGGACTTCCACCCCCTTCCACTTTTATGAAACCTTTTGCTAGCAAGTTCACATTAAATTGTCTTTTTGCCATTCCAAAACTAGCAAACAAACAATTCAAGAATTTGAGCAGTACTTTCATTAATTTAGGATTCTCAGAATGATTGGGTTGACTACATACTTTGGGCAGATTTTGTTTACAATAATTCTCCTTATGTTTTTATTTAACTTATCATCTCACCCTTAGCTTTCTCTTCATTTGAATGTCATTTCTCATAAATTTTGTTCAAAATATGTAGGTATCCGAGTTTATTACAATGCTAGGGTATGTTGCTGTTGTGTTGAATTTTCTTCCTGCCACTAAAACGCCCAATGCTTCCACATTCCTGCCACTAGGGCGGGTACTTTACTTAGCACCCTAAGGGTGCGGCACCTTTCCTTTATCTAAATTAGCATCCATGGTGAAATCTGTAATTACTTTTAAGTAGTCTTCTAGTTTTAAAAGCCTAGTTGAAGTAAACATTGAGAAATTGGGAGCAAGCAATTAGATACAGTTGGCAAGTTTTTCCGTATTTTAAATTCAATAATTTCAGATAGAAACCATGCTTTATATCTTGACAAGAACCTTATCTGAAAAGGTTAAATGATGTTAACAGATCATTGTATGAAAAATGTCAATAAATTATAAGTGAATGTACTAATTGGTTTACAGGCTTTGACATTCTGTCTCTTGAGACATAAATAGACACACACACACACACACACAAAAACAAAACACTGCATTAACAACTTTTCCTAGTTAACATTTTCAATCTTTTCTGGCCTTTAAACAGGGCATCACAAATAAGCATTGTGGGTGGAATTATAAACTATTCAAGGGAAATGAGTCATAGAAACTGGAGAGCTAAACTAGCCCACAGATGCCAGCATTTGATAAAATTAATACGAGTAGCCTTTTCTCAATGGACATTACTTAACCCATTAGACTTCTTCTACAGAGGTTTGTAGACTAGATCCAATTATATATACAGACATTCAGGAACATAAAACTCCGCGGAGATTTGGGTATTGCCTAAATCATTAACTTCACTGAATCATGCCAAAGCAATTAACCATAGAATAATAATCCACAGGAATAAAATAAACGTGTCTTTGGTACTCTATGCCAAGTAGCAGCAAGAGCAAGCATAACCCTTGCATACATAATTTAGGCCCATATTTTAATAGTCAAACATTCTAATCAAAGACGTTTTTATTTTCCCCTAGTTTTCACTCTTTTCTAGAATGTTTTTAGAAAGGGAAATATTATCAAAATAATCAATGCATATTCCTGCCCCCCTCCCTCCCCGTTCTTTAAATATTCAGATTTTGTGCAAGTGCATACATATTAAACATAGGAGTTTTAGTTATATTATAGGTAATTAATTTAAATTATGGCCATACAAAATTCAAAGTCCCCATACGTGGTGCTTATTATTACTGCTTGTCAGTATTATTTAAAAAAAAAAATGTCTATTCTATTATAACTGTCACTTTCACTCATTTTCTAAAAGTCATTCTGCTATTTTGTCCCTTAACAACATACAAAATAGGAAAGCTTTTTTGGGTTGAAAAGGGTCTTACGTTTATAAAAATCTCTTATATAAATAATTTTGGTTATTTCATTATAAATTACATATTTCCCACTGTGTCTCCTTAGATAAATACAGAGGAATTCATTAACAGTTGGGCAAAATTTCCAGAGGTCTAGTAGCCTATAAGAACGAATCAGTGGATGCTTTCACAATTCTAGCTCTCGGCTATAAGTGAATGTTTACTTTTGATTCTTTGCTATAGGTTACCAGATATCTGTATGTGTATGTGATACATTTGTAACACTATTTGGGTACAGGGCCTCCAGTATTTATGTGGCAGCTAGCAAGCCAGGAAATGGGTCACTTATAAATTAGATTAGATTGGTTTATTGTCACTGGATAAGTACAAGAGAACATGACTGGCTACAGTCATTAGCCAAAACAAACAACGTCTCCATCACCTGTTTTCCATTTAGTGTCCTCATCATTACATCTAATATCTAATTGATATTATATATCGCATTACTGCCCACCTTTCCCAATCTAGTTGATAATGTGCTTGTTGCTTCTGCATGTTTTTAGGTGATTTTTATCTTATCTTTACTTCTCTAACGACACTGGTGCTACTGCTAAAAACTGTTACTTTTTCATTTGCAACATTACCAAGATCCACCCCTTTAATTTTCAGGCAGCTACAAATGCCCTATCTCAGTGTTTCCCAAACTTGTTCTGTTTGTGGCCCGGTTATTTTTGTGCTTTCTCCTTCGTGACCCGGCACGAAGGATAAGCACAAAAATAACCGGGCCACAAGAGCGCCGCTCATGAATATTCATGAGCGGTGCCGTGCGCATGCGCGAAGTCCCTTACCTTCGCGCACGACACCGCTCATGAATATTCATGAGCCGGCTTCTTCATGATGCTACACGCATTGTACGCCCTAGTTTTAAGGCGTACAATGTGTGTAGCATCATGAAGAAGCCAGCTCATGAATATTCATGAGTGGTGCCGTGCACGAAGTCCCTTACCTTTGCGCACGGCGCTCATGACCCGGCATTTCATTTCGGCGACCCGGCATTTGGGAAACACTGCCCTATCTTATCTAGATTGGGTAATTGCAATGCTGTACTAACTGACTTTTCAGTTACTCACCTTTTCCCACTCAAGTTCATATTAAATTATACTGCCAGAATTCTCTCCCCAGGAGGGACAGGCTTTCTCATAACATGTCTGCTCCATGGCTCCCCTTAAGAACAAAATATTTAGTGTCCTTCTTTTAACATTCAAAGCACTTCACTTCCGTACTTCTCCCTGTACATCTTCACTTGTGTAGTGATATGTTCCTCACAAAAGCAATTGCCTATATACAACAATTACAAATACTGCACTTTACTGTCTTAGAGTTTTTATTAAAGTATATTTAGAACAAGTATATTTACATGTCCATGGGAAAGCACTTAAAGAACAGAAGTAAATTACAAGCATATAATCAAGAATATACAACACTAATGGGCAAAAGTTATTAAAGTCGAAAAGACCGATCTCTGTCTTTTCGAGTTTATCCTGCAAGATTATCGCTTCAGTTTTTCTATCAAATTTTTCAATTGAAAGGTAGCCATACTTTACATTAGTAGTATGGCTCTTTTCCATCAAAAAATTCGGTCTCCGATCTCAGTCCCCAAACTTTTTACACAGGGGACCAGTTCACTGTCCCTCAGACCATTGGAGGGCAAGACTATATAAAA
>WMED01014153.1:0-14131 GCA_019650415.1 Pipa parva | reverse complement strand
TCACTAAGGTATAGTACTGCATATGTAAAGATGTAACCTGACTATAGTTCCCCTTTAACTCTTTTCTTATTAGCGTGTTATGTTTAATGAGCAAGTTAGCAATATAATTAAATAATCTGGTGGTTAAAATGCACTATTTTCTCAGAAACATATTATATAGTGCATTGGAAAGGCTATAAATTTTGCAGCATAGTTTTACATTATTAGAGAATAGTATAGAAACTAAACACTAAAGAATCTGTCATCTTTACTAATCCTTACTAAAAAAAACAAAAAAAAAACTGTCAGTATCTTCCAGGCTTTTGCTTTAATTATATGGTTAACACCAGGATGAATGCATGATAATTTAGAAAAGGCAAGTTATATTTGTGTGAATAAGGAAATAGAATGTTTAATGACCTTTAAAACAATAAAGATGCACAGTTACATAATATACTTTTTTGGTGGGTGAATTTTACAAAGCAACAAATGCATCGAATCACTTAAAGGCACATACAAATACAGAAAGAATAAACAAGGAACAATAAAAAGTGAAGTGATGTCATAAGAGCATTGATACATCAATACGTCTCACCATCATCCAGTGATAAATATTGACATCATGGGGCACTTTTACTGAAGTTGAACAAGTTTTTGAACTAGTAAAGGCAGGAGAAACAGCCTCTATTTAACAATATCGCTGTTTTCTCCTATTTACTAAAGCTGTACAAAGAACATAATACGCTAGTGTGAAAAAAAAAAAAATATGGCTCAAAGCAAGCCAATAGTTCTTACCTAGTTCCGGACACACTAGCGTATGTTGTGCACACGCTGGGTCCAGAATGCTGTGTGTCGCATTTTGGCCGATGTATTATACGCTTCGCCCAAAATGCAACCACAGAGGAAGTGATGTTTATGCAAAGGGAGCGTTCACACTGTCGCTGGTAAGTTCAAAAGAAAAATACACTTGGCTTGTTTTTTTTTCACACTAGCGTATTATGTGCTGAGCATAATACACTAGTGTGAACCTAGCCTAAAGGCTGAGTGGCGTAGGCAGTCACAGATGCCATGTTAAAGGACTGCTTTTTCTCTATACCTGCAGTCTACAATTATAGAGTAAAGAAAAGAAAACAATTAAAGGGGGCTATTCACTAAACTCCGAATTGTTGTATATAGGTGCGAATTCGCCAGATAAAGACAGTCGCAATAGGTTGCTACTGTTGTAGTAAAAATTGTAAAATTGTTGCAATCTTAACTTTAAAAATTGTTGCAACTTTACAATGGGGAAATTGTTGCGGATTTGCTATGGGAATCTGCTGTTTGTGAATTCAACAGTCGAATTTGCACCTTAGTGAATAACCCCGAGTTCATATATGTAATGTATCATTAAGGTCAAATTTAAATTAAGGACCCCCCCCCCCCCCAGTTATTTCGATGCAGTACTTTTAAAAATGTCATTTTTGAAGTTGAATTTGTGATTTTTGTTTCTTTTGTCTTATTTTTTGCTTTGATGTTTGTGACCATCTTTTATATACTAGGCCAGGGGTTGGCAATCTCTGTACTAGGCTCTCTGGGGTCCTTTATGCATATATATGATCTGGGGCATAAATTGAACAGAGACCAAAGCAGGCACATTTTGGACTTCCTATGAAGCTTTATACAGTACTGTATATTCAATATTTTCAGTCACAGGCTAAACAATCTTATTTTACAGCTGATTCCTGGTAAACGATGTTTGCCACAACTTGCAGGTTATTATAGGACAATATCTCTGGATGATTTTCAGCGCCCTTTCCAGTTACTAAGATGGTGCTGCTGCCATCTTACTTTAAAAGCCATTATGAAGCAGTAAACCCCACATATGTTAATGTCAGAGGATATGCTTCTCGGCATGGCAAGTGAAACATTTGCTAGTAAATTCACTACTGCTTTATTGGACTGGCGGAATGAATTTTATCTGATGCACTCCCATTTAGGGGGTAATTCACCATAGTGCGAAGTGACCTCCGGATCCTTTGCATCACGTCGCACACACTGTTATGTGCTCGCTGATGTCCTGCACGCGGACATCAGTGAACTCTTTAAAGGGTTTCCAGTCTCGGCGAGACCACTAGAGTCGCCTCGCCGAGACTGGAATCCCTTTAAAGCGTTCGCTGGTGCCCGCGTGCAGGACATCAGCGAGCGCATAACAGTGTGTGCAAAGTGATGCGAAGAATCTGGAGGTCACTTCACACTATGGTGAATTACCCCCTTAAACTTATTGTGCTCAGATGACTACAGCCCTAAAGCCTGGAACTACAGATGTAACAGGACTGATTTTCTCAAATTATTTAAAGCGAATTTTATCACTTGAAGGAAAAACATCAAGATATCCTGATGTATTACCAAGTAGTATTTCAATATGACTAAATGAACAGTTAATGTTTCATCTTGAGTTATCATAACCCATTGTCTTGAAAGTCTGCAAAGTTAATCCTATTACAAATGTTAAATGACAAAGCCAGACAGGTTCCTACAGGCTGACATTTAATATTGTTTTAGATGCCATCAGCCCTGCCAACTTGATACCATACTACAAAAGATGACTACACTACAAGAAAACTATATTTTCAGGAAAGAATTTAAATTTTGTATAATTACGCTAGCACCACTTTAAGGAAAGTGGTAACTGTGATATTCTTGCAGTTATCACTTTCCTAAATGTGGCAATCTGTTTCTTGATTCAGTCCCCATTGCAAGCAATTTTATATATATAATAATATATACATTGCTATAGGGGACCTATTACAATTCACGTACTCAATCTGGCAACTGTTTCTTCTTTAATCCATCAATGGATACTTGTTTTTCTTTTTCATTACTCCTTGTTGACAGTTAGACTTTATAGGACATGATTAATATGTCAGGTTTGAACTAATCTGTCTCTCTTATTGTAGATGGCACTGTAATATGAATCTTAATGGCTATGTGGATAAATGTGAAGCCCATTAGATTTACTGACTATGCTTAAATTTGGCTATATTTTATAGAGTATATCGCTTTGATGTTATTCAGCCATCGATATGTTCATTAGCTCCCTTTTCTCATTCAAACACATTTCTTCTCTATTTTGATGTAAACCTTAACCAGCATCAAACCACCTTGTCTTCCATTGGATTAGGTCTTCCATTTTTCAATAATTAATCATGAATTTATCATCACATTAGTTAAAGGCCTTTTTTTTTGTTACTCTTCTAATTAGTAGTTATTCTAGAATTTTCAATTGACTTTGCAAATAATATAAATCCCTGCCCTTTCCCAAAGCAGGACGCTCCGTATTTCATCAGGGGCTTACGGGCCCAATACCATCTTTAGTTCTCTAGGCCCCCACTTTAAATTGTTTCCATCATTTCTCAATTAATTATTCCCTCTTTAAAGAAAACTGACATTTGTTCAACATGTCCTCTGTTTTTGTACGGCTTAATATGCTTGTTTAAAAGCACCACTGTTTGCTGTTCACAATATATGTACACCTCAGAGTACTCCCCTTTCCTTCAACTAGGTGCTAGGGGTAAATCTGTTTTTAGCTCGTTTCTCCTCCAAGTCAAGGACTCTGGTGACTTTGTGTCCACCGGTAAACTGATTGGCAGAATGTGAATGAAAACTGAAACGTTTGTTTTTATTTCACAGAGAGGACGGCCACAATGTAACAGCAACATTGCAAAAGATTCCATCCCAAGTTACAGTTTCTGCATAAGGAAGTGGTAATAGGATAAAATATTAATCAAGATAATATACGTAGTACGTCAATGAAAAGAATAAAATAACGTCAATATACTGGTTAGATGTTTGTTTCAGGGTAAATAATAACACAGCTAACGCTCTTTAAAAATAAATTAAACCCTCGCGAAAGATGTTGGTTTTCCTTTACATTAGAGGCAATTTACCTATATCAAATGGGCATGGCCTGGATATGATGCCACCATGAATAACAAAATACTAAAAGATGGTATCAAAATATTGTTTTTCATTTTGAATCCAGAAAAAAAGACTTTGGACTGAGTAGGCTTGATGATGTCATCTCCAGTTATACTGTGTTTATCTTTTCATTGCTTAGTTATGTTCTAAATTTAAGTCATTGCTGTTTAAATAAAAAAAGCAAAAAATAAAAACAGAATTATAAATATCTTAAGTCCCAAAGAAAACAAAAAAAAGAGAGGAATAAGTTTTATGACTAAACAGATAAAAGATGACTGCAACCAGCAGATACAATTAGAAGGACTAAGAAAACCTTAGTTAAAAAAAAGGTCCTAATTATTGATTTGTCTTTAACTGTATAACCCCATGGATCTCCTGCCATGTATAATCCAGAGTGTAAATATGAATAAAGTATGTATATAATGTTAAAGTTACAGGAGATAGCAATTACTACTCATTATACAACTTAAGGCTCTAGGTAATAATAGGAAAAAAGATGTTTCTACAATTGTATGAGGGAAATATATATGTCATGATGCAACACAAGCACATTATCACCTTATATGTCATTTAAAATGGTGTCTAGTTCACACTTACAAATAATGACAGAAGAAAAAGCAGCTAAAGAAAGTTCTTTAAATGGACTTTAAACAAGGATGAGCAGTCACTTGGACTTGGCACTCCTTATTAGTTTATGGACGTCACATGACCACTAGATGCTGACTTTTGCCGAATACCATGTTGAGGGTGGGGATTTCTTTATAACAACTTTAGATCTGAACGACTGATACACTTGATAAAGGGTCAATGAATAAAATGTGTTGTTTAGAACATTTTTTTACCCATTAAAGGGACGCAGCACAGTCTGCCTATTTTCCTCTAATTATTTAAAATTGGATTATAGGAGTAAATAAGGCACTCCTTTGGAAATTTACAACAAAAAAAAAAAAACGCAGTCATCTTTTGGCCCTAACTGATACAAACCTTTCAGCCACTTGGTATGCTTTGTTTGATTGCCACCCGCAGATTGGCAAAGAAAACACAAAGCAATACAAATAAATGTTTGAATATTTTCCAGTGACAATACTGGCAACCAAAATGCGACAAAATGGCGACCCGACAACGTCCTTTCTTACAGTAATATGTGCATATTGCTACTATGTTGTCATTACTTTAGAAAAATATAGATATGGTGGCATCACCTCCTATAAAAAGATCCTTGTGAAGATGACATCACTTTGCAATGATGCACCTATTCATGGCCAATTCACTACCTGACTATGCTCAGAGAGCTTCATCTCTTTAGCAATACGCGGCTTAGTGAATACGCAGAATTGACTTTGCTACAATACTTTAACTTTCCTATGGACAAGCACCTGTGGATCTCAAAAAAGAATGAAAGCTATTGGTGGCGGGTCTGTAAATGCAGCAGGAGTTTAAAAATGTTTGTGATATTTTATGCTAAAAATATGTTATAAACTTGCTTAGACAATGCTTTTAGGAAAGGCTTTGCCTTCTCTCTGTTGAAGCATAGGGCAGAATTCCACACATTACTTGCAGATCATTCATTTATGTTGCATTTCCATTGTTACAAATGTTTCTGTTTGCCACTGACTACTCTCTTAAAGCATTGGAGAGGCTGGGTAAACAACAGTCTCAGTATTGTGGAGAATTTGAATGTATTCAATCTGTCAAAATTAGATGTCTCAAAGACATAAATCATATGGCAACTTCATATTGTCATTAGAAATGACATATTTCAACTGATGCTGTAACAACACAAAATTCACCATTCATCTAATTAAGGTTTTCAGCAAGCGTCTACAAAATATTCCTATTAAACGTTAACATACATGGTGGTAACTATCATTGTGTTGTCAACAGTTTAAAAAAGTTAAGAGATTGTAATAACTCTCACATACACAAAACAGTTTACATCAAATGCTACTATGACAAAATAAAAGCTATGAACAAAATATTACACACACACACACACACTCATCAAAAAGAGTATTCTTCTAGATATTTCTATATCATTTATTTTATGTAACATTTTATCAATATACATGGTGTACCACAATATGGCAACCATGATTGTGATATCAATTTAAAAAAAAAAAAAATAGTATTTTTAGATATTTCTTCAGCCAGACCATCATTTCCATAAATTTTAAATAACAGACACCTGTTTCAGCATGACTTTTTTTTTTTTATCAGATTTTGCCAGGGGAATGGAAGCGTTAAGCGTGTGTATTACTGTGACAGTATGGAAACAAACCTTCTCATGTCTTTATAAATCATTTCTACCTCTTTTACCTGGAATCCTATAAAACCCATCAGCCTAGGGTTCATTTTATGCAATGACTTTGTTTACGTTTGCAAAAAATCCCCAAAAATACTAACCCAGTGACAATACCATAAACACCGCTGGGTCTGAATTTTATGCCATATTTGTTGAATGCAGCATGGCATCCTTCTTGTAATATATTCTGTTTTTTGGGGGTTTGTTTTTTTTGAGTTGTGCTTAGATTTAGGTATTTTAAATCTGTTCTTGCAGGTTTTGCGCAACACGTACCAGCCCTCCTATTTCATCAAAACAAATTAAAGACTATACTGTGTGGGAAGGAAGCAATGCAGTAGAACACATTCCCTATTCCCTTGTCTGTGTCTATGTACATATCTATGTTCTTTAGCAGGCTACCAGTATTGGCAAGTGTGAGCAGAATGGGTTAAATCTTAGCTATCTAGAGACTGCACATGGTTACACAGTTTAAGTGATAAGCAGGATGATTGTCAAAGCATTTGAGATCTAGAAGAAAAAAAAAAGATTCTTACCTTTAGATGGTCTCCTTTGTTTTGTCTGTAACGAGGAGAATGTTCCCATCACTGCGCCCATATTGAATTGTTACTTGTGTGACTTTTTTTTTTGGTTTTGTTATCCCCCGTTGAATACAAAATATGTTTGGATTGACTATTCCAGGAGAGAGAGAAATATCAGAGACCACTGCAGCTCTGTCTACAGCCAGTGTTATGCACTGAGATTTTCTTTTACACTCTCTGTCTCCCAGCTCTCTCTCCCTCTCCCTCTCTCAGCCTTCCTCAATCAACACACACATATACTGACTCACAACCTTCACAGTTATTATTCAAAGCAGCTTCCCATCAAAATTTAAATGCTAGGTAGATTCCCTTAGATGAGAGCCAGCAGAAGATTGCATCAAAACAATTACTGCAGCACATCCATACACATACAGAGAGGATCATTTCATTTTTTTTTTTCTCTCCTGTTCACTTATGGCTCCCACTGGCAGATTATATTAAAAAAAAAAAAAATCAGAAGTGGGAAGAGAAAAAAAACACACACATCACATCAATGCACAGCTTCTAGAGAATGTTAAGCTTCAGATTTGTACGCGCAGTGTGGGTCTGGTGAGATTAAAGGGGACTTGGACTGTTAAACAATTATGAGTAAATGGAAAGTCAGCCTTATGGACACTGATGCAGACCATGGTTGTAGATCACAGCTTTGTGGAATGCACAATCCCACTGATTCATTTGCATTTAGCCAATGACAGGCAACAAATAAGATTATTAATATAAACAGACACTTGTCACCAGGAAATGACAAGCTTAATGATTTTTTTTTTTTTGTTTTGATACAAATATCACCCACATGTGGTGTACTGTAGTTAAAAAAAAAAAAAAAAGATGTTGTAAATCATCATCATGTGACAGTTAATTGCTGAAAGGTACTGTGTAAAAGCCTAATTGACACTATTATCCTTAACTAATGTAGCTATTTAAATGCCAATATGCTCTGAAATATTCTAATGTGGAAATATAGAAATCATTACTGAATAGGGTTAACCTGAAAGCCTCCTATCCGGTAACAAATGACACGCTGTCATTGTCGTTGAAGCCCTTTTATAAAGCTATTTTTTTTTTTTTTCCCTCCTCGATTCCAAAGCGCCACTTCCAGGGTTGCATAATTGTAATGACGATTTGAACATAGAAGCAGCTGTGCTCTGAATTTTAAGTTCATAATTGTCAGGCAAGGCGCACTTGTAATTCAGCTTCCACACTAGCAGGACATTTGGATTAGCACATTGTAAAGAAATGTTTGGTTGTGTATTTTTACTGAATGCAAAGATATGACATTGTAGTAAAAAAATGGACGTGTAAAAATATGATAGGGTTAAATACTGTTGCCGAGAGGATGACTCACTCACAAATGCATAATTGCCTTATAGTGAATAGAAATCTCAGTAATGTTTTCATTTTTTTTCTGACAGTTGAAAGCTGAAGTAAGTTTCCCGTTGTCTGAAGAGATCATTTTTTTTTTTTTAATTAACCGGCCAACTAAAATGCAAACCATATTATAAATGGACATATAGACTGGTAATAACATTATGAGAAGCGCCTGGAATGGAGTAAGAAGTGCTGCAGGATTCCTGGGAAAGAAGTGCCAGTACCATGGAGTAGAGTTTCTAAACTCCAGTTTTAGGTAAAACCAACAGTTCACAGAGGCCTTCCTAAATCATGCACTGGGGAGAATATAATAAAGGGTAATAATAATTACTCTGGCTGGTTCCATAAGGGCAATTTTCAAAACATCTTCAGTTGGAAGTAATGGAGTGCTACTAATAAGAAGCACTTCCCTTGAGGAACTTAACAGGAAAATATATCTTAGAGATTAGAATAGACAGGAAGCTATTAGTGTAGTGTGCAGTGGAAGCACACCATACCATACCATGAGGAGCACTGTCAGGATCTAGAGTTGCCTTTTTCCACTATCCCTAAGTATCAGTATCCAAAGTCTTGTCTTTGTTCACTATCCCTAAGGCTATTTAAATGATTCACACCTCCCCCTCCTTGCTTGTTTATTCCAGAGTTTCCAGTAAGTAGATGTTATCTCTGAGCTAAAGACCTGAACTATTGTCTTCCTGATATGTTTACCTGTGTTCTGAGTTCCTGTCAAAGCTGCTGTGCTATCTGATCCTGCCAGCCTGCCGAGAACTGTGACTTCCAATCTGGCAGCTCTTTCTCTGCATTTCCTGGGGATTCACAGCCTTGCCTGTCAGCTGCATTTTCAGTCCAAGTTATTCACAGCCTTGCCTGTCAGCAACTTTTTCAGTCCAAGTTACTCAGAGCTTTCAGTAAGCAGATGGTTTCTCTACAACTTGCACCTTCAGCTTCTGTCACTTTCAGCATTGGCCAGTTTGCAGCGTCTGACCCTTTCCTTGTTCTTGAGCTGTGTTCAGTCAGCGTCTGTCCTGTTTCTGTTCCTGAGCTGCTACTAATGGTGCTGTGTGTTTCAGTTCAGCTTGTGCCCAGTAGTGCTGTAAATGACTGTTTGTTATGCTGCACTTCTGTGCTTACTACGTTAGAGTTCTGCTGTTCCTGGTTATCCTGAGTCTGAGTCTGAGTCTGCACCTGTACCTGTGTCCTGGTTATCCTGTACCTGAGTTCTGTGAATCCTGTTCCTGTCTGTACCTGCACTTGCCTGTTCACTGGTCATGTTTCTGTTTTATTTTGGATTTCATTAAAGAGCCATGTTCTTTGGATAAAACCTCTAATGTTTCTTGCATTGGGGCTCATACAAAGTACTCCAAGTCAAAACTACAGTTTTCTGCATCCAGCACAGTAACAGTTTGTTCCTAGCCAAGATATTCAGTGGTTTGTCCTCTGTGTTCCTTGACTGTTTCCAGACACTTGCCAAGGTCTCCTTCTGAACTTAAGATTTGCTCCTGTTCCTGACAAGCACAATATTAAGTCACAGTCATTGAGGTAAAATAAAAGGCAGTCCTCAGAGTATTGGAGGTAAATATCCTCACTCTTGCGACTGAAATGGTCAATGTAGAGAGATCCATTAAGTTACTATGTTACTTTTGTGAGAGTTGCTGCATGTCCCGAGGTTTCCTGGGGGATGTAGGCTACCTGAAATATTATCTCAATGAAGACTGTTTTCACCACATTAAAAATACTTCCTTACTAATACCTCTATGTTAAAAAACAAAACAGCCCCAATGCTAAGATGTGAACAATAAAGTAAAGGCACCTCACCAACAAAACAAGAGGAAGCCTAACCTGAGGGCATAGACAGCAGCCTGGGGATAGAAATCCAGCTCAAAACAATAGACCTGGAGAGAGGTAAAATATAACAATGCTGATTTAAGGCTAGATGACACCCAACCAACAATATTCAACCTACACTCCTTCCCTCACCAGGGCCCCCTGACCTCACCCCATATTATTCACAAGTCTCTGTTGAGAAGGAAAATAGAACTCACACAGGTGCAAAGAATGGTAACTCAGCGAACCTTTATTAAGCATGAAATACTTAAAGGTACATGGATTAAGCATTTATGTAACCCGCACTTGCTGTAAACTATGTTTCAAAAATACAATTTTCTAATAGAAAAAAAAACAGCCTGTAGGTACCCTGTGGCTTTAAATGGCTTATAACTCAAAGTAGGACGTAACAACAATGTATATATCTTTCTATCAAGGTAAGTCAGACACAGATATAAATAGATGATGATGTTGATGTATACAGTATATTTAGTGCCATTTACATACATTCACTTTTAGTAGGGTTTGAACCTGTTGGTGTTCCTATACCACACTTTTCCCTGTGTATCCTGGGTACAGCATGATGTCTGTGGGCAGGTTAAGAAGATAACAAGGGAAAAGGAGGTTGTCCTCCACCAGGAAGGAGCCTGTTAATAAAATTAAATGTCAGGCCTTTAGCAAGCAAGTGTAGCTGTGTACCTCAGCAAGTAATTGTAGTAATGTCCTAGGTGTTTTCTTAAATGACAGTACAGGTGACTTAAATGATACAGCATTCTGGGTAAGATACCTTACTGGACAAAGTACAATAAATGGCCCCCTAATAACGCCTGCTGTTTTGTATCTCACTCTGGAAGCGTCCTATTGCTCCTAGCTTGGTAAATGAATTAAATTTAACTGGACTTGTCTCCTTTTGTAAATACTCCTGCTGCTTTAGCTTTTCCCCAATTAGTGTGCAGAATACATAAATTCCCTTCAATATCTGAGCTAGTTTTTAGGGCATTCAATGTATGTATGCTGAAGCTTGCTTTCAAAGTGTCTCGGATTCTGCAGGACATTCACATTTTTCAAGTGGTCTCTCCCAATCTCTGGTTCCCTGCTTAAAATCTGTAGCCCTCGTCTCTGAGGGAGAGTCCTCAGTTGTCCCCCTATCAAGTGCTTACTTTCTGGCTTCACACTGGCACCCAGTCAATCAGGATGATGTCATTGGCACCCAGGCAATCAAAATAAACAGTAGGAGGGTGCAATCACTGGATTGTCCCCTGGGAAGGTTGGACCACAGCTGAAATTTTAGCACATGTGTATAATGGATATATTATAGTGTTTCAGAATTCCTTTCTGCAAATCAAAGGTATAAGGAGAGTTGTAGGTTAACAGCAACATGCATTTTGTATGCACTTATGGAATTGTAGTTATTTTCCACCACACACAAAACTCCAGAATCCAGTGAGTGTGCATCTGCAGGGAAAACATAACAACTTGTTCTAGATAAAGGTACTTAGGGGTATAGGGGAGCTGTGCCTCCGATTTCTCTATATAAACCATTTTTTTTATCTATATGAAGTAATCATATTTTTTTCATATATAAAGTAATGCAGGAACCAGACAGACAGTAAAAGATATCGGATAAGTAAAATTAGAAAATAATTTATCAAATATTTTCTGTGACACCGAGAGGCACATAAGCAAGAGGAAGAGGAAAATAATGTATATTATAGATATAAATGTGAAAAGAAAAAGGATGACTAACACACGTCACATTAAAAGGATTTAGTAAAGATATTTAAAGTCAGATTACATCTTTACATATGCAGTACTATACCTTAGTGAGAAGTGTTTCTCCCCAGTAAATGTTTCATGTGGTGCAAAATGATTGAGTAGGCAGCACTGATAAACTCCCACACCAGAAAATGTGTGTGTGACATGTACTGGCCAGTCTCCCATCAAAAGGTACCCTCCCCCTGGACATTTTTGCCCTACTTACTACTTAGCACATGTGCACAAGTTACCTTCCCCTCTGTAATCTCCTACATTCCAACTTAATTTATGAGGCCAAAAGATCAGCACGCTGCTTAACCAATAGCAGTCAGGCAGCTTTTTATTCTCGTGCAGAACAAAAAGAGGAGGGGGAGTGGGGGGAGGAAAATGTCAGCACTCCAGAAAACTAATTAAGGGAAACAAAGGGCAATTATTATTTCTTTCCTAAATGTTTTTTTTACTATTTGTATCAGCAATTGGTTTAGTATAAAGGAGTTTTATATGTATGTGTGCAGTTAATATCAGCACTAAAGTGCCCCTTTAATGAGATGGTCATATTTTAGTCTAATTTTTCCCTATAAAATAACAGTCAACAATAAAAAGCTTCACAGTTTTTAGGGAGATAGTCTTTAAGGATGCAGGAAAAATTGCCAATGCTAATCCAAATGGGATTTTGTTTCTGGTGTTGCTAGTCTTTTAATTTTGGTTAATCCCACAGATTAATAGATTTGGAAATAGTCATCAGAGGGCGCCTGTGCAGCATTTGACATTTTGGCCCCCTCACCTCCATTTCATTCAAATCCAAAAAAGTAAATATTTTAAAATGTGTTTAGCAGCTGGCTGAAATGGTACTTTGCCATCAGAAAAAAATCAATATGGTCGTGGGCAAGGAAAACATACAAAAAAAAAAAATGCTTGACAAGCTCTGAAGCAATCTCACTGTCCCAGATGAGGATCGCCACTCCTCTTTACCACAGAGCCAGATGTTATAACCACCATCAACATCATGAATAGCCAACGCTTACAAGTAAGGCTTATTGATTTATGTACCTGCTTCTAAGGCAGGGGTGGGCAATTATTTTTCTCATGGGGCCACGTGAAAGGTTTGGGTGGTTTTAGAGGGCCGGAGTGGTGTGCCTAGCTTGCTGGCACCTGTGGCAGTTGGCCACGCCTCCCTTTTCTCATGCTGGTCGGAGGGCCGGATGTGGCCCGTGGGCTGTACAATGCCCAGGTCTGCTCTAAGGCTTTACCTCATCACTTCAGTGCCAGTGTTGTGTTACAAATTGGCACCAGTGCCAGTGATTTTCCTGATGATGTATTAAGAGAAAAAGGGCGACCTAGATTTTTAGGCCCCTTTGAATGCATCCCTAATCTGTGCGAGGTAAACAACTTTACAACTTTTCCAAATTACTTTTCATTTTTTTTTATTTCCTATTCTGGTGACATTTCACTCAAAAAGGCTTAGACAATATGGTAAACTAGGGACTGTCTGCTGTTAAAAATGAATGAAAAATCATTTGTGGAAATGGATGCTACTATTCTCCCGCAACAATGAAATGATAGAAAAATGTCAGCATTTTGTTTCATATTGTTATATTCATATCCTTTGATAATTCATGCCTATTGTTAGAATGATGTTAACAATATAGTAAATAGTTATAGTGACATTGACTCTTTTATACAGAGCCATGGGAAGATGAGATCGCTTTGCGACAAAACACCTATTTAAGATTACTGCAATATGCCACGTCTACTATTCATCCAACTATGCATAGAGCGCACTATTGCCTTGATTCATGACAATTTGCTTATTCACCGCTACAACACATTGTTTACTGATGAATATGCCCAACTGGCAAATTCACTCTGATAAATATGCCCCAGGGAGAAACAGAGAGAGAGAAAGAGAGAGAGGGAAAGAGGTAGGGGATTATCAAAGTCCGAACTGTTGCATAAATGCCCATATTAGTGTACTTTTGCAACTTCTTGAACACTGCTTATTCAACAATCTCTACGATTTGACGAATTCGAAACCAGTTCTAATGCTTACTCCAGTCGCAGACTTATGGAGCTCTTTGCATCAATTTGCATGCACGTGTACAAATAATTTGTATATTCCGCATTCAACAGAGTCTGTCGAACGACCGGATTTTGCAAGGCGTACTGCTCCAAATTCACCTTCTTGTCTTCGTCAGATCAGAGCAGAGGAATTGAGAGGTTGATGGCAGGGCTCCAGTGTTGCGCAAGGTGACTATTCATTCAAAACTAACAATGGTGACTGTGACTAAATTAGTCTACTAATAGACATACATGAACTAGGCACAAAGTGACATATAAAAATAAGTATTTTTCACTTATATACAGTTAG
>WMED01014152.1:0-14132 GCA_019650415.1 Pipa parva | reverse complement strand
GTGGGGGTTCCCATTGTATAATTTTAAGTCAATCTAATTCAAATGGAGATTCTTTTTTTCTCAGCCATAGCTTTTCGATGTAGTAAGTGTTCTGCATTGTTTACATATGTTACCTTGCCCTTGAGTATCATTGATGTTTCCCACAATCTTACTTATGCCCTGGCAAAACTTCTTGTTACTGTTAAACTGAACATGTGTTCCACACTCTTCTTGACTCATTGTGTTGTTGTGCTCTATTTAGAATGGGTTTTAACAGTTTTTGAACATATAACCAAATTCATCAGAAAAGGTTCTGATCTCTCAGACTAGAAACATTATGTTGCCCCATGTTGATGTAGTATTGTTGACCATATAGCAACAGAGCTCCCCATCAATGACAGCAATCTAATGGTATACATGAATTTGCATTTCTCATTGTGTACTGTATACGATTGCATTTGCACAATTTGCTAAATATATTCTGAACCAATACAAGCAGCCATTTAATTTAGTTTGGCAAAATAAGCAGTTCTTTTTCTGTAATGTTACCCTGAAATAATAAGTGAAACAGGTAATATTGGGATTTATTTTGACAAATCAAGCTGTTTAACAAAGCTGTTTTTGTTATTTGAAAACAGTACATTAAGATATGTCATTGTGTTAACAGTAGTTTCTCAGTAGGACTGCAAGTATAGATGTAGGGTAATTTTGTCAAACCCTTCAGTCAGATTTTGACAATTGAATACAACGTATTGACATATCCTAATAATTGTCTGTATAGGACTGCATACAAATGTACTGTAATATTAATCCTACCAAAAAGTGTTACCTGACAAGGCCAACCCAGCTGCATTTGTACATTGACTGTTTTTTCGTGAGTTACCTTAAAGGGGCCCGATAAGTGTCGCTTATCAGCAAATATATTTGAAACAAACGTTATGAGCCTAATGATAAATTGATTGGTTCAAAACCTTGGCTAACCAGGGTAGATTCCCTTGGTGACTCTTTCCTAGAAAACTCTAGATTTCTCCTGGATTATTATTTGGGGGATCTAATTTGTGCAAGCCACTCTCACAGTATTTCTATGGCTCTGCTCCTTCTAGCAGACAGAGCAACAGGGAAGCATTGGAATAACTCAGTTGTAGTTATAGTTATGTGCTAAATACAAATTTCATTGCACACTCCTTTTTATTTTTCAATTTCTTAGACCTATATAGATTTCTATATCATTAAAAAAAAAAATATCCCCTCTTTGCCCTCCTACCCATATTCTCCAGTGGAGTTAAAATTAATATTCCGTTACTCCATACCTCCACCTTGTGCAGGGATGGAGGTAGTGAAGACAGTCTAACTGAAGAGTTTCTAAGACACACATGCCCAAGGACACCACACATAGCCTCAGGAGGTAGTAGACATGCTTTGCCCATATTGTTCCATGGTGCCAGAATTTAATTCAGATTTAGCTACAAGAGGAAAGGTATGGAACTTTTTTTAGAGTAAAATGTTGGACTCACAAATGCTCTTCTTGCAATATCAAATTTGTAATAGTAATCTATTAAGGATTTTTGACACACATATACAAGGATTCCAATAAGAGAAACCTGTATACAGTATATGCATAATTAACCCTTGAAATCATGACTCTTTTATGATCCCTATTTTTCTGAATGCAACAAATTTCCCATATAAATCCCTAACTCAGAAATTATAGGTGATTTCAGAAGTCAAATGGTATAATTTGTATGTGCAACTTCAAACAAATGAAACTCATTCCAGTTGACAGTTCGCTGGTACTGAATTTGAGAAGAAGGCTCAGGTATGCATGAGGCCTTACAATTAATAAATCCTGCTGCATCCTGTGCTCGGGTCTAGTGTAAGCAGTTGAGCAATTTGACGGCTCTTCGACTCACTCTCATTAGTGTTACATGCATTTAAATGTATTCTGTGTGTGAGGCTGATTAGTTCTTTTCAGAGTCAGCTAAAAGAAAACTTTAACTTTGCTGGTTAATTAGCTAACCTCGCTTCCTGTCAGAGTCCAGAGCAATTTATTGTTGGTTGGTTCTGCCATAATTAACTTTGTGAACCTAAAGAGTACTCTCTAGCAAAAAGAATACAAACAGGCTCTGCTGGGGAATGAAACAGACAGGTGTTTGAATTGTGTCTGCATTTTCATCAGTGGCTTGAGAAATTGATTGCACACAGTGTTATTGCAGTGGGAGCAGGGGCAACTACTGAAAATGCATGTCTCAGGATTATTTAAAAAGGAAGAGGTCAGTGGTTGTCACACATTTTGCTTAATTTGCTTGGTAAATAAATTGGCTCAAAACAAGCTTGAATAAATATGCAAGTAATTGCATTTTTTCCAATAGCAATAGTGAAATATGTTAGTGTAATTGTAATTAAAGGTGGAGATATGCTTAAAACAGTTTATTTCGGTGGGAGAAAGAATCTGTAAGCGTAGATTATTATAAGGGAAAAATTGACCTTTTTGCAGGGACCCTGGCTCCCTCCCCTTTAAAAGCACACTTGGCCATGATAAAAACATGCAAAGGCATAACTAAAATTTTAGACTGGCACTGTTATATGAGAAACTAGTCAACTTCAAAACTAAAAAGTGAATGTGGGATGAGGTTTTGTGACAGCCACGTTTTGCATTGTGTCTGATTTTAATATATGGGTGAAATTTAATAAAGTCGGAAAGACTGATCAGGGTTTTTTCTGACTTTACCGATAGAAATCTTGTTTTATTCTCATGAGATTTCATGAACCTGAATTTTCGGTATGTAACCTGAGGTCAGGGGGTCACCAAAGGGGTGTAATAAACTTTTATTATTGGAGATCAGTCATGGCTCTATCTTCATCGTCCCTTGACCATCCCCAGTTATTAAGAAAGATTAGGATCCCTGTCCTGTAGTACCTTTTGTGCAAACTCGAATGTCTTCTGGAGCAACATTCCAGGTGTGTGTGTAAGCTCCAGACTCCCGCTCTTCAATCCATGGGCAAATAAAGAAATTTCCAGCCAGGTTCAGCTCAGCTCATAACAACTTCTTTATTATCTTCATCAAATAATACGATCAACCAGTTCTGTACAATAATTCCCTTGTGCGCTTCCAATGATTCTCAGTAACTTATTCTCTCTCAACTTCTCTCCTCCTTTAGGGGATGGGGCCTCTTGGTGTCCTGTTTGTTATCCTGCATTTTTTAGGAGCCTACATCTTGAATAGAACCTGCTCTCCTTTTTCCCATGTGAGCAACAACCCTAACTTCCTGTCTGTGGGCCCCATTTATAGGTTAACCAAAGGGATAAACTCTCCTCAGGTCCTGACTAAAATATAATTATATATTAGAATAAACATTCTGGCCACACGAGGGGGGAATTGGACCATTTATCTAAGCCCAATGTGATAACCGTACCTAAAAGAGATATACTGATTTGTATGATTACTAAATAAATTGTTTAGGGCGCTAAGGGCGATGCTCTCACCTGCCGCCCTTTACAGGTATTTTCCATGGATAGGTAGCCATGCTACTAATGTAAAGTATGGTACCTATCCATGGAAAAGAATTTGAAAACTTGAGATCGAGATCTCAAATGAAATTTCCAGATGATCAACCCGAGATTTCTCTCTGTTAAGTCCAAAAGACAGCTGGTCTTTCCAACTTTAATAAATTTCACCCCTAAGTCTGATTTAAGTCATTTTAAGTGGTATGAAGGGAGTCTGTTGGGAAAACGTGTTTGCAATATCTACTGGGGATTACACTTGAAATGTTATGTAGTAGCCAGATGTTGTGTTTTGGGTGCACCTTATACTGGTTCTTGGTTTAAGTTTGAAGAGAACCATTTAATGATTTAAGTTTTACGTAGCAGTTGAAATATGCAGAGGCATGAACTAAGACAAGAAGGTACTGCTGAAGTCCATGAAAAAGCACCTTGATTTTGGGAGGTTATGTGTGATGTGGTGTTTACAAAATCAGTTAAATAAGAACTTAGTGAGTGCAGTAGACAGTAACCATTTAGTTTGGCAGCTAAAGCTTCACTGATGAGCTACACTCCAAATTCTCTACTCATTATTCACTAAACAGCATATCTCATTGCCAAGAAGCAAACAGTGTCAGTAATTGCCTTTTGTGTAACGTGATGTAGTCAGTCAGACAGAAGCAGTCCTGCCATCGACCCCCTAGTTTTCCACTTTAATCTGGAGAAGTAAAACTGGTGAATGCAACACCGTATGCCTTGTCGAATTCACTACTGCAACAGACTCTGATGCTTGATGAATAGGCAAATTACTTGTGCATGCATATTCAAAGTGATGCAAAGTTCAGGACCATATAAAGCTTCTGAATCGGTCGCATATTCATCACACAGCAGAGTTTTCTGCATACAGTATGTGAAGATCAGGAAGTCTCGAATAAATGTTAATTCTGACCATTACTATGAATAAGCCCTATAGTTCTTTTTAAAGAATATTTTAGGGAAGCTGCAAATTGTGTTTTGAATAAAAGAGAAAGCATTTCAGTGCATAGTATAGCATTCAGTTTAAATGAATGGTTTATAGCAGCAGTAGATAGAAGCGTGTTTACTTATGCTTGATTAGCTAGATGATTTTCATTCACGCCAAGTATTAAGTACTGTATCTGCAATAAGTGCTCTCAAATTGTACCTATCATTAGGATGGCATGCCTTTTCCCTTGAAACATCTAACCAAGAAATTGTCATTAAGAAGATTAAAATTTATGTTTTTTTAATATTCATCTGCCATTTATGATCATTTTATTGCAATGATTTGAAGCAGGTTGTACATGTGCATTTTTCTGATTGTGTGCAATCTCATTAAGCTGAAAGCCCTTAAAGTTCTCCTGACATATTTTCTGGACAGTGTCCCTTTCAAAATTGCCATTAGAAATTTACTTGACTTTTTGGGATCATGTAATAACAGAACATTTGGGACCCCTTTGACATGGTGAATAATACTTTCCATTAGCTTTCAGAGATCCCATATACTTGTGACTTCATATACCCTTGATTATTGTTTTGACTGAAAGGTTATACAACAATAATACAAGTTTAAGCAGTAAAAACTGAATATATCATATAATTATACTCAATATAACAAAATAGATGGTTAAATAAAACTCGAGGCTCTTCTATAAATGGCATGTTGTAGATAACAGCAACTTTCTACCTGTTTTACCTTAGTTTTCACTTTAAACATTTCAAACTGTTTAAACCAATGATTCTCAAACTATTTTCACCTGGTCATCAGTTTCACACTATTCTTTCAGGCATTATCCTAGTGAGTTAAACTTCTAGGTAAACAGTAGAGATAGCTGCAAGATTTGTAAGAGTCACACAACTTTTATGTAATGTAAAGAACTCTTTTAATCATTCCTTATATTAAATCTAAAAATAATGAATACACAATTATCATAAAAGGCCTCGATAATGTATGGGTCAAACACAATATTACAGAAAAGAAAATACAGAAAACACTGCTTTACAAAAATTGTACAAAAATCATCAAAAATTACATATAGACCTTTTTGCCTTTGTTTTTTTTTTTTCTTAAACTTAATTTTCAACCTTTTCACCCAATTTTCAATCAAAAAAAGGCTGAAAAACAGGCGAAAAAGTAAAAAAGTAATAGTTTTCGACTTTAGTAAATTTTGCCCTTCATATCTTATTTTGTTTTCTTCCTCATCCTTGTAGATCAGGGGTCAGCAACCTATGGCTCTCGAGCCAGATGTGGCTCTTTTGATGGATGCATCTGGCTCTTTGACTGTAACGAGCGGTGCTCACATGCAAGCACCACTCGTTAAGTCTGCCTGCTAATTGCCAGCAAGTGCTGTAGAGTGACAAAGCTCTCTCAGTGCTTTTGGGTTGCTAGCCAATCCAGAGCCGCTGACGTCACTGACTTCGGGGTTTCTACCCAATTCGGAGCCGCTGACATCACCTATGTGACGTCAACAGCTCAGGATTCAAAAGGACTGAGAGAGCCACGAGTATATGGCTCTCAGCCCAAAAGGTTGCCGACCCCTGTTGTAGACAATCAGAATTGTATAAATGTTTATTTAACTCATTATTTTTATTTTGTGGGACTACAATACCTGACAGATTTTTTCAACTTGTATTTATTTATTTATATTTCTGAAAATGTCATTTATTTTATCCTCTACTGTATACTACAAAGATATTTCAAGTCATGTCATATTCCTTGACTACAGAGAAAAGCACATTGTTGCAAGTCAAGTCTCAGAACTCTAAAGCGACATCAATTATCCTTATGAGATAAAGCAGATGATACATTATTTCTTACAATTCAGTTTTTTTTATATTTTCCATTTTAAATAAATAAATAATTTTTTAAAACCAAAACGGTAAAGTAGGTTATTCATGATTTTAACAGGTTTTATAACTAAAGTATCTTATATCAATACTATGGGGGGGGGGGGGGGGGGGGGGGGGGGGGGTTATTGACTAAAGGGTGAATTCGACTGTTGAATTGAATTCTCATCACTTCGTGTGGCTAAACCCTGATTCTCTACTGCTTATTCACTAAACACCGAATCTGCATCTGATTTCCCATAGTAAAGTCGTGACCACATCAGTAAAAGTCTATTGTACAGTGTGCAACCATCGTTAGGTGACAAATTCGCCACATCACCGAGATTTCTGAATTACTGAATATAGGATAGTGGTGAATTCACACCTTTACATGACAATTCAGACTTCAGTCAATGGCCCCCTTAGTGGGGTAAATTTTTATAATTTTGAATGCAATGTACTGTATCTACAGTTTAGCTTTTTTGTGGTGGATTAGGGGTTGATGGTCTTTTGCAAATATTAATAGAAATTGTGCAATGTTTTAAAGTGCACCGAGGTATGAATATTTTCTAAATGATTTGTTTGGTTTCTTTTGAGATTTTGAGTGTTGATACTGGCATTTGTGTGACAAAATATATGAGATTTGAAGTTTTTGTTCTAATAATAATTATTATTATTTATAGTATAATATACCTTATGCCTTTATACATGTTGTACATGGCTAATTTATTTTAAAGTCTTGAGGATTCTTGTAGTAAAAAATACATGTTAATGCTTGTTGTTATATTTGTTATTATATTAGGGCTATATAAATATATATTATATTGGTTATAGTATTTAGGGTACAGCAATGGTCTTATGTGTTAGACAGTCATCACATTGTAATTTGTGCATGTTTTAGGGGTTTAAACCCTTTTATATATACTGTATATATATACAGTATATATTCAGTTGATTATTTCATATACAGTATACAAGATGTCTTGTGCCTGCCCTGAGATGTTTCTAGTAATTGTGTCTAATTGAAAATTTCCATACTTAATTTCATATTGCTCATTTGTTCTTAGAATTTAATATCGCTGCTGAACAATACTAAATTTAAAGAAATCTAGGAGTGTTTTTGTTTGATAGGGCGACAACTTTAATTTGCTTAATGTTTTCCCCTTATTCTGTAAAGGTAATTATATTTTGCCATTTTTTTCTTTTTTTTTGTGATTAAAAAAGCCAGTTTTAGCTTTTATAGGCAATTTTATCTTGGTAGGTAAGAATTTTGAAGTCTATTTCTAGTCTACTGAGCATGCAGCATATTGTGTGAATCTCATATTCTTTAGAATCTAGGTATTTAACTAGCAGTATCACAGTGGGAAGTATTAAATCTAAATCCTCATAGGGAATATTTCTATTCTCTGAGTTTTATTAAACTCAATGAGATATTTTTGCAGTGTTTTTTTAACTCTGTATTAATTTTTTTTTGTCTAGTTGCAATGGGTTATGTTGTTGTCTTTGCTTTGTAATAGATTTTTTTTGCCATTTTGTTAATTATGTTTTATTGCAGAAATTTGTTTAACCAGAAAAAGTAACTGATTGATTAAATTTAATTTAAAACCTATATTACTTCTATGTTCTGTAAATTAATTCTTAATAGATGGTACCATTTAGTGAAAAGAGGATATCATTCCTATTGTTATAGAGACAGTATAACTATAATGTTAATGTTTCACCATTGTCTATCACAGACTTTAACTTCTTTGCTCATCAATTAGCTTTGAGCTTTGAATCATTGTCCTGCTGCTGAATTATTCCTTCACCACAAAGAAACTTGGTTTCATCAGTAAATACAAGACTTCCCCTTTATTTTTACTGTGAAATGCTGGTATGTCCATCCTATATGTTTGTCCTTTTTTTTTCATTTCGAGAAGTGGCCTAGAGCCCCATCCTAATTAATCTTCTTTTAAGTACTTTGGAGTATTTGATATGAACTCTATTGTTCCTTAGCAGTTTCCGTCTGTGAAGAGGGTGGTATTTTGTCTCTCAGCCTGATTTTTCATTGGGTGAAAGCGAAGCAGTGGAAAATATTTTAGAGTATATTGCACAGTCGCTTTATACGTTTAAGTCTTTCAGTGATTTGATTCTGAGGAAGCTTGTCCTTGCTTAGGAAGAATGACCATAGATCACTCTGTTAAACTGCAGTTTAGTATGTTGCGTATTCTAATTTTCTGATGGAAATGATATAAAATCTAATTTATATAATGGGTAGACAATGGTTTCAGGTTCATTGCTTTCTTAATCTAATTGTTTAAGATCTTAATCTTTTTTTTTCCGTTCTCTATTTTTTGTGACACACAATGTTTGTTTGAATATTTACAGCAGTAAAACCAGCTTTGGAGTGGGTTTGATTAGTAGGGGTCTATTTAATGTTATAACTGACAGATTTTGACCTATGCATCTATGTATATTTCTCTGCATGCATAAGCATTTTTTTCAAGCTAAATAATTATTTAGCTCTCAGACTAACCACAGATGTTTTTATAGGAGAACTAAAGCCTAAGTAATTTACAATTCAACAATGTTCCAATGTCAATTTAGGATGATCCATCTCTATAGCACTAATGATCTGTGCCCCCAAATTTGTCACTTGAGGTAGCCATCATTATAATGTTAGCCAGTCTTTGCACTCAGCCACTGGCTCAAAAGATGTTCAGTGTACACTGCTTAAGGACTGAGAAAAAAATAGTACATTAGAAGTACTGATTAAGACTGCTAAAAATATATACATTTTACTCAGCAAAGCAAGAAAGAACAGTTTGTTAGTATTTGTTCCTCTTTAAGGGGGTTATTCACTAAGGTAGGAATTTGACTGTTGAATTCTCAAACAGCGGATTCCCATAGCAAATCTGTGACAATTTCCCCATTGTAAAGTCGTGACAATTTTTTAAAGTTAAGATTGTGATAATTTTCTCATAATAAAGTTGTGACTGCGACAATATTCTCATTATAAAGAGGTGACTGTGACAGTAGCAGCCTATGGCGACTGTCTTTATCTGGCGAATTCACACCTATACGCAGCAATTTGGACTTTAGTGGATAACTTCTTAAATCTGCACTGAAACTTAAATCAAGGAAAAGAACAAAGTATCTATAGTTCTATGTCTTCACTTCATCCATATGTAAAAGAAAATATATATTAAACCATACATGCTGCAGGTTTCTGCACCAATAAACTGGTATACTTGCAAAACACCTTGCTTAAAAGCCATGCAGTGAACAGTAAAAGTCATTTCTTACCCACATGGTAGTACAGAGATTTATATACTGTATGTTAAGGGATAAACTGCTAGAAAATATACAAGCTTCCTGCCCAGTAATCATGTTAACAACAAGGACATGCATTAGATAAGCTAAATAAATCACCCATATCATATGGAACACTTGGCAATAAAATTGGACGAAAAGGTCAAAAATTTAATTTCCTTTTTTTAACTTTTCACTCCCATTTTTCACCTGATTTTCAGGCAAAAAAATAGGTGAAAAAAAAATCATTTTTGACTTTAGTAAATTTCGCTCATATTCCTTATTCAATAAATAGCAGATTCCCATTGCAAAGAAATAAATGGCTACTAATCCTAGTCAATGCTCACTGTGGTGTAGTCACTTGATCAATAGCTGTTGTGCAATGATGCAAATTTGACCGAGTGAAGTGACATCATTTTACAATGATTCCCATGTTCCTGTTTAAAGAGGAGAATTTCACTATAAATGTACCTTTCTTATAGTAATGTCAAATTGTAACTACTGTAATAGGCAGGATTGTTTATAAGGAAGAACAATGTCTCCTGTTTGTTACATTTTTTCAGCACTATTATCACGATAATATAGTCGCCAACATTACAAGTGTTATTTACCTCTGTTTCTTTTTGACAGTATTCCTAGTTCATGTTTCTAATTGGTCACTATATTTTTTTCGTCTTTTGAGTGTACATTTGCCTGATGCTAAACCAGGGCCCTGCAATTAGCCCCCTACTTCCCCCCATGTTTATGCACATGCAAAGTGATGCTAATAATTTAGAAAGAATATTACTGTTTTAAGCTTTTGAATTGGTTCTGTATTATCCATTTCCCAGAAAATAACAGAGTTTGATTAACAAGAAAATTTGGAGAAATTGCTAATGGACACAAATTCACACCTCTTTGTTATTGTTTGAACTTGGATGAATAACCCCGTAGAGAGTATGCTTTGAGTGCTTAGCCATTTGTCAGTACTTTATTTTCAATATACATATTGTGAAAGTGCTAGGAAATGCTTAAATAAACCACAGGGAAGCCTTCCACCAGAATTAAATGAATGAAAGCAATAAACTTAAAATGATTATCAGTTGTTGCAATTACAAAAAAGTCAGTTGTAGAAACATTCACACGGATACAATTCTTTACATTTTTCAATAAAAAGATCAGCAGTCTTCCTCAGTGTCATAAACACAGCATAATATATCCAATATATTTCAGGTAGGAAATATATTTGCTTTGTTACTGATTATACAGGAGTAAATGAAGCTGTGTTTGAAAACATCAATATTAGCTTAGCTGTTGACAATTATTGTCTGTTTTCAGCTGTCGAACTTTAGTGCCATAAAACACCATCAATAGGATCATTTTCTTCTGTAAACCTGACTCACATAAAATAATGTCTTATCTGTCAGGGCTAAACCTGAAGTTATGTAACAGTTTATGTTTTTTTTCTGTTGTTTATTACATTATTTTTTTGGTATATAATCTGCAATGTTAGGAAAATAAAAGTTGTAGAAACAAGAATGTTTATAAAATGTTATGAGATGTGTTTTCCCTCTGACTTTCTCTATGGAGAATGTATCTAACACCTATACATACTTATTATACTTGTGCCAATGACAGGACCTGTCTAGCAGTGGTGTAACAATAGGGGATGCTATAAATGAGGGTCGGCTGTGACAGTTATTACCCCTAGAGTACACATTTCACGTAAATTAAACAACATGACATTGCTGCAAAATTGTTGGTGTTTACCAAATTACATTTCGTATTTGTTTTTGATTTAAGTAACTGTTTAGCCACTTCTCTTCTGGATCAACATGCCTCTATACAGGCAGCTTTACTAACCCAATAACTGTACAAGGCGAATATAAGTATAAGAACTGGAGGCTTAGTTATTCTAGTCATTGTGGAAATCATTAGATTAAAATACATGGATTCATATTTGTAGAATATAACTTGCTAAGATGATAGGAAATAAAAAAAATGTTTACTCACCTGTATTTCACAAATGCTGTACAGCAATAACAATAAGAAAATTATTTTGTAGTAGGTATTTACTTAAATGGATAGATAGGCAATGTTGTTTTATTTAATAAGGATTTCCCATGTAGTTATTGTACTACATATGGCATGACCATGGATAAACTAGTACATGGACCTAGGAGTGCAGACAAAAGGTGTTTAGATTTTCTTTTTCTTTGTTAGCTTAAGACACAGGAATTCCTTCCTTTAACACTGGTTGTGCCATTGACAGGCACTTTTCATGTGTGTTGCACAGGGATATTATTATTACTAGTGGAAATGTGGCTCTATCGTTAGCATAGTCTTGTAGTGCAGGTACCGGATTCACTTTCTTCCAAGGCACCAAGGAGCTTGTATACTGTAACTGGTTCCTATAAATGTCAAAAAGTATTTGTTTTCTGACTACATTTTCCATAGTTTATGTCCATGTACCAGTACTCTGTTCACACAGACTGGTATGCGCTGGCTGATGTCCTGCGCGCGGACATCAGCGAATGCTCTAAAGGGATTCAAGTCTTGGCGAGGCTCGCGAGGCTCTACTTGAGTCGTCTCGCAAGACTGGAATCCCTTTAAAGCATTTGCTGATGTCCGCGCGCAGGACATCAGCCAGCGCATACCAGTCTGTGCAAACAGAGGCGAAGGATCGGAGGGTAAGTTCGGACTATGCTGAATTACCCCCTAAGAGAGAACCACCCTTCAATCAGTCACATATAGTCCTCTTGTGCCCATAGTGAAATCAATATTGCCTTTTTTATCCCACAATCTACTGTGTTTTACTATTGCAGCTTTGATTGCTCCATGAAGTCATTTCTGTTTCATTTCAATTGTCTTGTTGAATCCCAGTTTGAAAATGCTTTTTACTAATCCAGTCCTTAATAGGTATGTTTCAGGATACAAGATTTAGATTTCCCTTATTTTCATTTCAGCCATATTTCTGTTGAAATACTTCCTTGTCCATTAAAAGGATCTTGTCTAGCCAAAGTGTGGCAAGTTTAACGAGTCCCTGAAATATCTACATATTTCCTTATAAGTAGGTTTGTAATGTAAGTTGTGTATGTCAAAAGTGGAGCTAGTTTTAGGAAAGCTAAAGATTTTATGTTTTCTGAATGATCTTTAGGCATGACATTTTTGAAGTACAGTAGAAAATCAATACTGTTAACAGAATCCAATGTGATTTTCATGTTTTAAAGAAGAAATTAACTCCTTTGAAATAAACGCATTAGAAAGTTATGTTCGCTGAAGAGTGTTTTAGTAGCTGTTATATTGTCTACATTGGGTTGAGATTCCAAGCATACAAGTTAATTAAAAAATTCATCCAGTACTCTGCATTGTTAATTAATGCCTGAATATATTTTTGAAAAGAAGTAATCTGCATAGTAATGTTCTTAGTCATTTACTTACCACTTGCCTATATTGAGATGGAGAGCAATTTTTTTGTGTTCAGTGCATTTTAACCTCACTTTTTTCACTAAGTTTCTTTTTGACAGAGGAAACATATAAATGTAAAATAAAGAATACAAAGTACCATAAGATCTGCCTTGCTATTGTAAACCTGGTATTTTTACATTGCACTCATTACATTTTGTTATATTTTACACTTAGATGCCTGTCTTCCTAGCCTTTGAATGCAATCCTTGTCTTTTGCAATCTTTTAAAGAAGGAGCTAAAGTCTGTGACTAGCCAATAGATGTTGCACAAACAGCAGTGCCCATATTAAGTGCCTGCAGTGGCAATAATGTGTTTTTCCCTACAAAGTAAACTGACTCAAAGGTTTGATTAGGCTTAGCACAGGCTGGGTGGCATTTAGCATGTCAGCCAGCCGGTGGCTTTAGCTGCCCTTTAAATTTACATCTTTATAAAAATGTTTACTATACAAAAGATATTTAATAACTTAAAGGGCACTCAGGAGTTGGCTGTAGCAAGCTAAGTGCCAGCTTCTAAATTAGCATCACATTACTATGGGTTGTCTGGTAACTGAATTCATTTATTGTTTACAGGCTGGGCTGGCGCTTAGGTTGCCAGCCTAAGTCTTGAGCTTCCCTTTAATGTTTAATTATGAATAGGAGAAATTATATTGCAGAAGCTCTGCAACTAATAAATGATATGATACCTTCATTAGCAAAGGATTTACCAAGCTTTGCTAACAATAATCATACCATAATTATGTCATTTTCTCCTGATTTGCTATAGCGCAACATTGTTTTTTTTTGCCATTCTTATTCTTTCTGCTTCCTCTAACACAATTTAGTTGGGGCTGATGGTAAAATAATGAAAAAAAATGCAAATATTACTGTTGGGTTTTTTTCCACTTTCAATGTGATAAAAAAATTAAGCTCCAAAAAGTAAGGGGGTGGAGCATTTTCTCCAAGGTTTGTAAACATAATCCATTCAATTTAAAATACAGGTTTTTAAACATCTGGGTCTGTTTAAACTCCATTGTTACTTATATTATCCACTCATAAACAGCTCGGCATCGACTCGTATATGCGAAACTGGATCCTGGACTTCCTAACAGACAGGA
>WMED01014151.1:0-13509 GCA_019650415.1 Pipa parva | reverse complement strand
CAGATGTTTAAAAAATGTGTCAAACGGCAGCATATGTTAGGAATTGTCTGCTATTAACTTAATGTAAAAATGTTTTTTATCAAAATACTACAAAATGGTGACATTGCCCTTTCTTATAATTCCGCTCCAGCTTCATAGTACAGCCTCCTCAACCCGACTTTCTGCTAGGCTGCTAACAGAAAGTCGGGCTGAGAGGCAGATTCACCGTGGGATACCTTTAAGGTAAGTATTTTTTAATACATTTAAATGACAATGTTGTTTAGTCTAGCATGCTATGGTAGACTAAACAATGTCATTTCAGGAGACGGGTGCACTTTAACTCTTCAGCACATAACACAACTTATCACAAAAATCACAGTCAGTTCTAGTAAACGCCTTTTATTTCTGATGATCAATAAGATTTGCTATTTGGAATCCGCAATGTTATTGAACGTCAAGATGCTGGCAATATCTTTTATTGGCTTACGAACGCCGAAAGTTTTCCCGCCTTCTTTTGGCGTTCGCTGATTGGCTTACGTGAAGAAGAATAAGAACTGCCCTGTATTTCTCTCATTATCGGAAACAGGTAGCAATTTGTCCACGCCTGTCAGTTTATGAGGTACTTTGATTGGCCAGCTCCAGGGGAGGGTGTGGTGACGTAGCCGGGGTCGATTTCTGACTCCTCCTGCCTTTAGGCTGCTGCGTCACTCGGGCCGAGGTGCGGCCCGAGGATACAAGGGAGGAGGACGTACTCCTGCCCGGATTCCCCCGGGAGAGGAAGACACCGAGCAACAGTGAAGGGAAGAGGAAGAAGAGGCGGAGCTAGGGGAGGAATCAGAAGGGACCCCGGGGTGAGGGGAGCACCGCTTGAGAGGAACAGAAGAGGCCAATGACCAAGAGGGAGATATACGCAGCAGAGGCCGTGGGATTGTAATCAAATCGTTAGAATAGGTTTAGGATACTCTACTTGCTATGTTATATAGTACAGGGAATTGGCATGACTAAATACATTCATAAATCTGACAGGACTGATAACCAGGCAGACAATGCTCGGCATATGTTCCACATAAGAAGCTAATTGGGGGGAGGAACCTTGAGTGAAAATCTAGATCTGCAGTGGACAGTTTTAATAATATTTGGCTGTTTTCTTTCTGTATTTAACTATACAATAAACTATAGTTTTATATATATATTAGTATAGGTAACGAAGTTGAGAAAAACTCGCAGAGGAATTACCCAACATAAATAAGAAAAGCATCAGAGAGGATGGAAAAGGTCTAATAGTGCCAGAGCAAATCAATGTGCATTGTGTTCTATGTACTGGGATAGATTGACTCTTGGGGCCTCAGGTGTTTTTAGGATTTAAAATGGAAGACAGAATGTTGTATATGTGTTAGTAATGAAGGCAATACATTTTTTTTGCATGAAATGGAACTCAACTGCTAAGAAAAATATATTAGTCCTCAGTAAAAGCAGCAAACTAAGTATAATGTAAATGTGCACTGTAATATGTAAATGAATTTTGAGGATCAAATACCATAACATCTCTTGCCAATTAATTTATTGATGCATTCAGCTGTATAATCACAGGAGAGACTAGTGTACTTTAAAAAAAAAAAATATAGCCAAATACTAAGTGACTTTAAAAACAATGATACTAAATATTTTCAAAGCCAATACGCATTAAGATTTAGCATGGCATGCCATTTAACAACCCTTAACATAACTTGCCAAGAAAGGAGATGCATGTAGATGATGTGAAAAATGCCCATATGTTCTAAATGTAGCTCTGAGGTGTTATTGACTAGAAGATTTTCACAGTCTTATAAAGGGGAAAAGTATGTTCACATTGATGGAAAGATAAAGCATGGCCTCAGCTGTTCCTCTCTGTGGACCTGTAGAAAACAATCATTCTATGTTTTGAGTCCTATGCTGTGCTTTTTTGATTTTCCAATATTGAAGATTTGGTTTGGATTAGTACACAAAATACATGTCTAGTTCTATAACATATTAAAGGTGCAATCCTTGATGTGTGCTCAGTGATTGTGTTTGTTTTTAGTTGTATTGTCATTGGCTGTTGTAGCATGTCTAATTTTTGTCATTAAGAAAATAAACTTTTAAAAGTGTGCTTTGAGTTTCTTTTCTTCAAAATTCTTTAAATGGTAGGATTGCACCTTTAATGCATAGCATTGATTTTTAAATGGGTTATTTATTTTACTTAGTTTTTTTTTTCTTTTAAAATAAGTAGGATTGCAGTGCAACCAATCCAACCATTTGTCGGTAGACTACATGCCTTACATTTTTAAATAATTTTAAAAAATACTATTAATATCTCGTAGTTTAACAGCAGCTACAACCATTTTACCTTGGTAAACCTTTTATGGAAAAATGCAGGCAGTTTGGAGCAGTCACTATTTAAATTAATAGTTATGTTTTTACTTCACAAATTGAACTAGTACAAATTCTGACGTATTCATTAAGAAATCTTGATAAATATGTTGACAACTATATTGTCATTTTTTTTTGTTGTATAAAAAAGTTCCAAAAAACTAAATCTTTCTGTATTCCTATAAAACATAAGCTGAACTAAATGTATAATTTGTTGTACCTTGTTATTAATTTCTAATAAGACCTAATGAACACTGTGGAGTATGTCTATGTAGGGATGAAACTGGACATTTTTCAACACTTTTTTTTTCCCTACAAATAATTCTTTTCAACCCATTTCACCATACAATATTTCACCCTTACAATATTCTTTGTCATTACAGATTTCTTTTACACATATTTCACTGCTTGATAATTATGTCCCTGAATTTTGATTAGCTGCAACAATATACTTTTGCATTTTTTGTTAGTCCTTATTAACTTATGACAGCGGCAATCTTCTTTTCAATATCATTAAATCTAGTACAATGATTGCTTTTAATTTAAGATAGGAGAGAGACAAAATCCAACCTGTCTCTCATGTTTGTTGACCAAAGGCTACCAGGTAGACTACTTTCAGGTTACTTGAAGAAATGGTGCTGCTTTCAACCTAAACCCAAATAATTGATATTGGGGCCAGTGTATTGTGGTTGGAGTTTTCTGGCCTGTATTGCTACAGTATGAGAACACAGTAGGGAGATACTGGACTATGTTTGTGCAATAATTGCAGTGAAGAACACAACTGCTATTAAGTTTTATTGTGTACTTATATATCAGACCTATTGATTTAATCAGGGATTATGCCAAAGTGTAGTTCTAAGTTAAAACTGAACTCTACTTGCCTAATTCTCCCACTTTCTAATATGAAGCTGCATGCCTTGTTGCTGGCAATATAGCACACATCAGGAGATTGGGCAGGAAGCCAGGTAAAGTCTATTTCAACAAGCACCTTAAAATGTTTAATTGAAGATCATTAATACAGGATTATTTTGCCTAAATAAGTATTTTAGGCTCATCATGCTATTAAACTAGATATCTTATTAAATTGAGGCTGAAGAACCCTTTTAGACTGTTGCTAAATTATAGCCCTCAGCAAGTCTTGGTATTAAAGGAGTGAATGAGAAAAGACAAGTATATGTATTGCAGTGAGACCCCACAAAATTTAACTCAAAAATGTACAACTGCATAGGTTTTGGGTAGGCATACCCTTGGGTGAATGGGTTTTGCAAGCATCTAAACAGTGTGAGGAAAGCTATGCATATTAGAATAGAAACAGCACACCTTGTTTTATAATTCTTTCTGTTTGGGATGCTTAAAAAATTTTTTACATTTGAAAAATTTCTTAATCATCAATGAAGCATTTGTCTGAATTTTCAGTACGAATCACAATGTGAATATTAACATTTTCATATTTATCTTTGGCAATATGATCCACCCATCAACAACATTTTCAATAATGAAAATAAAACAGTCACATATCAAGGCTTTTTTCTTTCTTAGACTAAAGATTTAAGAGTTTTGCAAAAATAAAGGAAATTATTACTGAATGGACTAACAGATTCTGTTCACCCCCACCTCAGAGCACCATATTTTATAACAAGAAGTTAAATTAGAGGTTAGGAGTGTTTTTATGAGAAAACAGATATGTAATATTTATGATTCTGTTAAGTATACATTAAATTTTGATTGAAATAAGGCACTTTTCTAGTGACAAAGTCAAGTCCTTGTGCCATCAACTGAAGGTTACCTGATTTGTGTATCACGGCATCATTGAGTGCAGAGATATTGTAGCCCATGTAGTGTCAGTCAACAGTGTCAAGCTATTTAGTGTAGGCCTCTAGCTGTTTACATGTGAGCCATTCTTGCATGCATACACTTCTCATTATTTTCAGTGACACCTGCATTTACTCATTCACACGCCTGTGTGTGTTCGTATGTCAAATGCATTAGTGTTGGATGTATTGCATTTCTAAGGCAAATTGATTTAAATCAATTTCTAGAATTTTTCATAAAAGGATTTGATTTTATATTTGTAAGTAAACCAACACTTTAACAAAAATATCAGTACTACAGTATAAAGAGTCATAATGCCTTCAGAAAAACTATATCAAAAACAGTGATGGATGGATAATGAAAACACATACTTCACATTTCTTTGTACAAGTAAAAGATACAGTACTAGAACTCACAACACAGTGTTAAATTACTAGGTTGGAAGAGACCATCATTAGTAAAGTTTCAATATCATAACCATGAATTCCATAAATATAAAAACTGCTTAAGTGCTCCTTGGTTTTTTAATTAAGTTTGATTAGAGGTTTTAACCAACCAGCTTGATCCAGTAAGGAGTTAGTGGGTTAGGTCCCATCTAGTGCATAACTAAGGTTTTCTTGGCAAGATGTTGGGTATGCAATATTCTAATCCAGTTAAGTTTGTCATGTAAAATGCATAATGCGGGTTTCAAATATTATGAACAGAACATAGCTTGCTGCAATCAGCTGCAGAGAAAATATAAATATAATATTAAATATATGTACTGATACTGGAATTGCACATGTGTGTTCATACATTATGCAAGATAACATATTAAAGTTTAGAATACAAAAATAGATCCTCCAGCACTCCAATCCGTAAAATCCTTTGCTTTATTGTGACTACATGGTCAAACGTTAAAAACAATAAACCGAGTCATAAGGCCTACGCGTTTCGTGCCTAGGCACTTAATCATAACGTTTGACCATGTAGTCACAATAAAGCAAAGGATTTTACGGATTGGAGTGCTGGAGGATCTATTTTTGTATTTTGAACGCAACAGTCACGCTTTTCTCCTGGCACCCGTTATATAATACTGCATCAAGGATTGTTAGCAGCCTAATTTTCTTTTCTATTTGTAAATATTAAAGTTTAGGCCCAATCATAATTAACTAAACTATCATGTCCAGTCTTTACTGTTTTACTTAAAGTCACAGTAAGGCACTATTAACTTGGATTACCCTGGACCTTGTAAATGGTATCATCCCTGGTGTGTTGGTTATGACAATTTCAGCAAAACATTGCATGTGTTAACTTGGTTAATTTGCCTTATAGTAAAATTATTGTGTCGTCTTATATATTATTCATACCTTTTATTTCTTCATAGGATCTCTTTACAATGTGATGGAGGGAAGGGAGCCCCCGACCCGACCCAGTCGTACAACACCTGCTAGCCCAAGAGTGACCCCTGCTCTAGTGAAACGGCCACGCTTCCAAACACTGGCTCGTTTCTGGGAGGGTCAAGATGTCTTGGCACGTTGGACAGATGGACTTCTTTATTTGGGAATAATCAAGAAGGTGCCTTATATGTCTTAATTTCTAGCAACTCTAATCAGTTTATGTCAAAAACAAACATCCCAGTACTTCATCTTCACCTATGTCAAGCATCAAAGTCATATTCTCTACATTTTTTTACTGTGATATATTTTTTCTATAATGTTTATAAATAAATATTTTCTTCTTGTGCAGTGTATAAACTGAAATGTTTATATAATTGCACTACCTAATCTTCAACCCTTAAGTAATATAGTTTCCTGATTCTTCAGTAACTCAATCTAATACTAATTATAGTCTCCTCAAAGGAGACTGTTTCAATAGTTTTTTTAGATTTATTGCATTATTATTTATTTTCTTTAGTTGCCTTTTAAACAGAAATCTAATATTTTTAATGTTACCAATGTACAGCTATAGTTTTTATCTTATTTTGAAATAAACACCAATGGGCAAGCTATAGGACAGTGATGGCTAACCTATGACAAGCGTGTCAGAGGTGACACGCCTAGATGTTTTTGCTGACACACGTCATGATCGGCATTTGTGTCGCACACTCATGTTGTCCCATTATAAATTCATGACAATTTCCCCATAGCAAAAATGAGACAATTACCCCCATAGCATAACCCCAACAAATTTTCCATTGAAAATTCGCAACTGCAACAAGTTTTCCCAATAACAAAACCACAATTATTTTTCCCATAACAAGACTGCAACATTTCCCCATTGTAAAACCGTGACAATATTCCTATCATAAAGTCGCGACTGCAACATATTATTGACAAGCGGCACTCAAAAGGTTAGCCATCACTGCTATAGGATAACATACCATAAGAAAATATATTGCTCTAGAATTGCTTTATAAAAAAGCAATGACTCTTTACACATATATTTAATTGTATGCTTTTTAAAAAATACTTAGAGGGGAATTCATCAACAGGTGCAAACTTTACAGAGGTTTAGTGTCCCATAGCAACCAATCAGGAGTTGACTTTCATAGTTCTATTTTTGATATACTAGTAAATTCTAGCAACCGGTTGGTTTATGTGGTGTTAAAAGACTCCTGGAAAGATTGCCCCTGTTGATAAATCACCCTAATAATGTTATGTAAAGCACTGTGGCCATGCTTGATTTTCTTCAATTGACAACATTTTTAGCACTGTGAAAGTACCACTGTAAAATGAAAATGACCCCCATTCCCTTATTAACATAATGTATTTTAACCTGCTCTCTGCAAAGGCAACAACAGAAGTTTTCCATCAAAGATAACATTTTAACAGGTAGCATAAATATTTAACTACCATACCAATCCAAAGGGGAATTTTTCTTGTCCGGAAATTAATAGCTTCTAAATAAAATGTTAAATATATACTTGTATATCTGTTTTTTTTAACTAAGGTCTACTGCAGATGAGATAAGAGTTTTTCTTAAGAGAAAGAAGCCTTGATCAAACTTCACTATCTGGAATTACTTCTCCAGAGGAGGGTTAATCATGTGTACCTGTTACCTGGGGTGAAATCCTCTTAGGTGGAAGCAGGGCAGCGTCTAATTACTGTTTAGCTTACAAGGCTATATTAGGTACACTGTTGCTCTGCAAAACCAAATGCTTTTGTGATAACAGTAGCACTCAGCTCCAAGTATTTACATTGCAGCACTTACAGTTGGATTCTTCTAAGATAGATTTTGGAGGATCTAATTGGGTGAGTCAAGTGATAACTTCCTGCTGACTTAAATAGTGGGGCAACTTTCAAGATAAATATAGCTTTGTAAACTGGTTGCTAAAAAGCAATCAGATCTGTGGCTACAGTGCTTCTATTTGGGAGGATTTACCCTAAGATGACAGATCTGCTTTAATGAATCAAAATGTATGTTAAAAAATATAGTTATGGCTGTGTTTCCTACATTGCGTAGTCATGGTTTAAAATTTAAATTAAGCTGCCATTCCCATTTAGTCTGGATTTTATCACTGATACTTGCTTGATAAAAAAAAAAATTGGTACTGTGCTTGGCTGATAAGACCTTGGGTGACACAGACATAATAATAAAGATTCCTTCACCACAAAAACAGGACAGTAAGGAAAGAATTGTGGGAACACAGGAGCTGAAACCCCATTATTCTCAGCTTTTCTCTTTGCCACAAACAGCCATCTCCAGTTCTCTTTGGATTTCCTTTTTTTTGTTTGTTTTTTTTAGAGAGCATGGTAAATGGTCTCTGGAAAGCACACTATTAATACCTTTCATTTTAGTTGTTTTTCTGAAGAGGAAAAAAAAACTTAGTTTCCTAAATTTGTAAATAAACTGGTGACTGCATAAAGTAAAATATGCCATTCCCCACTTCTAGTTCCTAGAATTGGGAGTCAGTTGTCAGGCATGTCTTATTGGGGTATATTCTGCACATCGCAGTCCTGACTGTGAGTCTATGGGTGAGGAGGGGGCTACAATGAGTGCTTTTTAGCTTTGTCACCATTTGTAGTGTGGAAGCGCCTTCTGCTTCTAGCAGAGAATTTTCCATTTTACATGAGTTGCACTAAAGGTCCTAGAATCAAACTGGAAAAGCAGTTTGCAATTAGAGACTTTTAGCAGATATAGCTTAAGCCAACTTGACTGCACATCTAATCTTATTGCTTAAAGTATTTTATTATATCAGCCTGGTTAAACCTTTTCATTACTGAGTAGATTATAGTCCCTTCAACAAGTCAGATTTACTTATTTCCTCAATCATGCACCCAAGCAAACACCGTCTGTGTCCTCTCAGACTTTTGCTCTGTGGATCAAGTGCCTATGCCTGCTATTATGTAAATATGCAGTGACCATCACATGGGCCACATTTACCAAAGTTGGACAGGTTTTTCGACTAGCAAATGCTGGAGAAACAGCTGGTATTTAACAATATCGCTGTTATCACCTATCTACTAAGCTGTGCAAAAACATTTCTATCACCCAAAAGAATTCTCCATCTTCAGGCTAGCAAAAAAAAACATTATTTCCTATGGAGTTGGTCCAGTCATTTAGCCTACATCCAAAATATTTTCCCATTGAAAAGAGATATCGATATTGTCCTGTAATGGAAGGGACCCTTATAGAAAAACATTGCAAAATGTGCCCCTGTTAACAGATCATTATTTATTGATAATTTATTTTGATGGGGAAACATTTTTATCCATCTTTTGAAGAATGAGGGAAATTGAAAAGAACAGGGGAAAAAAAATTGACAGAGAAATGGGGTGAAATCAATCGATATGGTTGAATAGGTCTTAGTAAATATGCCCCGTAACTTATGTTTCATTTACATCATTTGGACAGATCTTTGGTGGAAACCCATTTTTTCAAATTAAACATGTTTTTTATTGGTCATGCTAGAAATTGTACTTTTCCAGTGATCAAACTTCAAGTATTAAGTATTTTAAGGAGAAGAGCAGAAAGTACTACATGAGGGAAAATGTTATTTTCTTGTACATTTACAACAAAGCAAATAAATGAATGGGCAATTAAAGCCTCAGAAAGATTTACGCTTGAAATAATGTATGCTATGTTTAGTGCTTAGTGCACCAGCTCATAAACACACCAGACCAAGATGAATAAAAATAATTATGCCTTTAAATTTGCACATGGAGCTAAACATCTTTATTCATTCTTTAACCCTCCTTCCTTTGCCCGCAACCCTGCACATGCTCAGGGGGTAATTCAGGAAAGTCCGAACTTACCTGGCGATCCTTTGATTCACTTCACAGAGACTGGTACGCGCTCCCTGCTCTCCTGCACGCGGAGATCAGCGAACGCTTTAAAGGTACTTCGGCTCGGCAAGGCGACTTGAGTGGTCGTGAGGTGAGCTGAAGTACCTTTAAAGTGTTCGCTGATCTCCGCATGCAGGAGAGCAGGGAGCGCTTACCAGTCTTTGCCGAAGTGAATCAAAGGATCGCCAGGTAAGTTTGGACATTCCTGAATTACCCCCTCAGTCTGTACTTTTTAGGGCAAAATAGCTTGATTAAAAAGTCAGGTTATAGCTGTCATATAAATCAAAGTTTTAGATCAGATCAAAGCACGGTGGAACATTATTTGTAAAGCATTGAGTCTGGGTTGTGAGTTTGAAGTCTTTGGAGTTATTCACTAATGTCCAACTTGTTGCGTATTGGTGTGAATTCGCCAGCTGAAGACAGTCGCAATAGACTGCAACTGTCTCAGTTGCATCTTTATATATATATTATTCATATTATTATATCACATTGTACTATATCATGATATAATCATGTTTTATCTTTGCTCTGTGATGCAATATCTATGAACCTGTGTATCCTATTGTAAATGCTGTAAATATGTTTTTCGCTGGTGTGTACTCGTATATTCCCACTGACAATAAATCTATCTAATCTAATCTAATGAGAATATTGTCACAGTCGCAACTTTAAAAATTGTTGTGGTCACGACTTTAGAATGGGGAAATTGCCACAGTTGCAGATTTGCTATGGGAATTTGCAGTTTGAGAATTCGACAGTCTAATTTGCACCTAAGTGAACAACCCCCAATTTGCCTGCAGAGTATTTATATTATGTTAAGCAGAAATTAAGTTTACCCGTTCCCCGCACTTCAGAACTGGTTACTAAATTACTCGTGCATACTATGGACTGCATTTGTTTTCTGTCCACCAGTACAATGTTTAACCAAGCTAATGTCCTACCAGCCCTCCAATAAGCATATTAAATAGATTTTAGTTTTAAAGCAGGGTTCCCCCAATGCCAGGCCAAGGACCACTGCCAGTTCATGGGGCCACTAGGTATTGGATATCTGCAACTTACAGCTTCATTGTCATATCTAATATGCAGATTAATTACTGATTATCATTCTGAATTACAATCAGGGAAAGGAAAATATAGATACATAGTTCACCTGCTGTTAAAGAGATGGTACGTTTAACTTACCCTTTGGGTATTTAGTTTTGTTTTGTGGTAAGATGGAATTCTGGTTTAGAAATGTTTGGATAAGCCATTGGCTGGGTCACTGATGTAATAAATAATTATACCTCCATAACAGTGTCATAGAGGTATGCTTTAAGGAAAATGCTTTTTTTTTTCTCCTCTGTTTTTTAAATTCCCATTTATACATTGTTTTGTCATTTTCCATAGTGGAAAAACTAATCTTAAAAATCTGTTAAGAATGCCTCAATATTTATCAAATATGAATTGCGTGAATCTTGATAAGACCAATGACCTCCATTCTGCTGAGAATAGTGATTCTGCTATTAATAACAATAATCTGAATAGACCTAGAAAGAGAGGGGAAGATGAGAAAGGATAAGTAAAGCAGAGCAAGCAAACAAAATGTTTCATATACATTAATAGGAATTAATAATATGAAAAAGGCATATTTGGATCGTCTATTTTCAATGTTTTGCCCCTACTTGTTTTCTGTTTAACCCCAGTCCATTTGATATTTGACAGGTAGTATTTTATTCTTTATTGTCCCAGTTCTATTTTTTCTTGCTAATGACTATTGTCTTCATTTTATTGGCATCCTCAGTTGTTGTTTTCTTTGTTTTTCTCACTAAAATCTGTCTGTGAACCATTATTGTAATGTCCACTGTCCCATTCTGTCTTCTTTGTTTTGCAGGTAGATAGTGCTCAAGAAACTTGTCTCGTGCGTTTTGAAGATAACTCCCAGTTCTCAGTACTGTGGAAGGATATTTTCCCCCGTAAGAACTAGACTACATAGAATACATTTGTTTAAAGGTTTTAGCTGAAGCTTATGATAAAAATCAGAATTATATTTGAAGTCCTTTACAACAGTGGTGTTTTATAAAATGCTTGCAATATTTATAAGAAAATAATAAGTTACAAACATAATAATTCAGTATAATTGGCTTTTATTTTATACATATTGAAATGACAGAGTCGAATATTGATCAAAATGCAGTGTTACTGATGTACATCTGTGCTACTGGGAAGCTTAAAGTTGTTTCTAAATATACTATGTGGGAGGGAAGCAGCACACCTTGTGATTTGGACAAGCTGCAGTAGCATCTCACCTCCAGTTTAGAAAGCTCCTAGCCAGTTTAGGGAAGTACAGCACCATATATACCGTATATTTTTTGTGGTGAATTGTTTGCAGAATGCATATCTCTGAGTACCCTTCCTCCCTAACAAATTTTTCAGTTAGTGGCGATCGGTCATATAATTGAAGAGTGTGTAGTATAACAGACAAAAATCTGGACTGCTCAGTAACATGCGTTGTAACTAATATCATGCTGGGCTACTGAGGAATTTCCTGTGAACTATTGGAAAACTAGAGTTTATAAGTAATGTGCTGTGTAATATATGGGCAGCTGAGCTGCTGAGCCTTTTATCTGTTGCTGAGCAATGTTCACTATGCCAGATGTACAGCTGAGCCACTGAGCTACACATTGTGTGGGTTATTCACTAAGGTGCAAATTCGACTGTCAAATTCACAAACAGCGAATTCCCATAGCAAATTCGCTACAATTTCCCCATTGTAAAGTTGCAACAATTTTTTAATGTTAAGATTGCGACAATTTTCCCATAATAAAGTCGCGACTGCAACAGTAACAGCCTATTGCGACTTTCTTTATCTGTCAAATTCGCAACTATACGCAGCAATATGGACTTTAGTGAATAACCCCCTGAACCTTTTCTTGGACAACCCGGTTACTGACAAGGTTCAGTGAAATGAATCAACATACACAACAAGGGTTTTCAGATTTCTTCACCTGGACCTCAACTATTCATCATTGCTAGCATCCTGGCCTTATCCATTTATTAAAGTAATGCTTTAATTAGATATATGACTGCAAATATCTGAAATGGTAGTGGTTATACAAATGTTACATCTCTATGACCTAATAAAGCACAGCCAGCAGACACACACCTCACACTTAGAGCTGCAATAAGAGTCCAGTTATACCACAAGCTTTTTAGTTAATAGTGGCTCCAATAATGTTCATGACAATCACACAGCTTCTAATCATTACATTGAACCATCAAAGAATGATTCTTAGTTCTCCACACAGTAGCCCTAATAACATACTTGCCACTTAGAAGGGCTAAAGTTACTAAACTTGAAAAAGGCTGATTTCACCTTTTCAAGTTTATTTCCTGTAAATATCGTTGCTTGGTTGGTAAATATCAGTTGATATTTTTCAATAGATTTTTACCAGTCTAAACTTTTCAATCAAATTTTTAAATGGAAGAGTAGCTAAAGTACTAATGTAAAGTTTTGATCGGTAAAAAGCGATAGAAAAATATCAATTGATATTTACTGGTTGAACAGTGATATTTACAGGGAATAAACTCGAAAAGGTGAAATCCTTTTCGAGTTTAGTAAATTTCATCCTTAGAGTCTATTTAAAGTGTATGTAGTTTATTCACTAACCTCCTAAACGTACTCCAGATCATGGACAGACACCAGTTATTGTACCCGCTCTCTTCAGCCATTTTACTGGGAGTCCATAAAAGTGGATACATTTTATAGTCTTTCTTCACTGAACCCTTCCAAAGGCAACCCAGATCATGGGCAAACACTTAGAGACACCAACCAGTAACCAGTTTCTGCAGCCTTTTCAATGAGAGTCCATAAAAGTGTATACATTTATAATGTTTCCTCACTAACCCCCAGAAGCTTTCCATATCATGCATAGGCAGGATAGTGACACCAGTTATTGTAACCACTGTGTAGTGTTAAAACAGTCAGTGTGTGCTTCCCTATAGCTGAACGCATTTAAACCACACTTGACACATATACAAACCCCAAAATCAGAAAAGTTGGCACGTTGTGTAAATCGTAAATAAA
>WMED01014150.1:0-14133 GCA_019650415.1 Pipa parva | reverse complement strand
AAGAATTTCATGATTGCACTATTTTAAATTATTCTAATTCGTTGACCAGCACTTGTATAATGCACTTTTCCCATGTCTGTACTATTTGTATTGCTGAATTGTACATCGCTGTGTACATTTGTCGCACTTTATAAATAAAATGATACATACATACATAAAATTATGGTCCACACTGACCAATGCACCACTGTGGCCTTATTAAGGACAGGGGCAGTGCTGGGAAAAGGGTTTATGGCAACCTAGGCCCATGAAACCTGGGCGTTCCCCCTCCTTTTCCCAGTTACAACTCATCTCAGCTCTTCTGTAGTGCAGTGCTTGCTCCCCTGCTTTCCCCGAGCATGTCACTTCCTGTGAGTGGGTCACAGGAAGTGACATGCTCGGAGAGCATAGAGGAGAGTGCACTGTACTAAAGCAGAGCTGAGATGAACTGAAGTTGGGGAAGGGAGGAGGTGCCATCAGGACAGTGTGCCCCACCTCTGCCTATCCTGCCTAGGCCTCGGCACAGGCAATGGACTGTAAGGCAAATGCTGGACAGTGAAGCAAGATAGGTCACCCAGCAGCTGTTATATTTTTATATTTAAAAAAAGTGTATATTTATATTTAAATGTGTATCAAAAAGTCTTGAGGAAACATGTGATCTTTCTTTTCAAATGCACCTCATTCAGAAAATACAAATGATACAAAGTAGCAAACCTACCACTTCAATTAAATCACAATTTTGGAATAAACAATATAATTTTAGTATGATGAAACTGCCAAAGACCCATACTTACATATTTTTTCTCTAAATGTCCTTCAGTAATTTATAATAATGACTACATGAAAATTGATAATCCTGCTTTTCCTCATCCATTTCAGTGTAGAAGCTACTCCCTACTATTCCTGATACTTTAAAAAATGATAAGAATCACTGAAATAGGAAAAGAAGACTTTGCCCTGTGATCTCCATCGATGGGGAAATGTTCTGCCCTTTCTCAGGAGATAAATTCCCTACACTACGGGTAGAATGCAAGAATGCTTGACTATTCATAAGGCTTTGGAGCTAAGAACATAACACAATCTATATTTTGTAATTCCCCTTTGTTTAAATGCTTCTAAAATGTTCATTTTCTAGGTCTCTAAAATGGAGATTGTTTTCAGCATTATTTATGGATAATCCGAGAGGGCACATGAGAGTTCATTCCTTCTATTCTTTCTTTAAAGATAATATATATATGACCTTTGCTCCACCAGTAAAAGGTCGATGCACTTTTGAATCTTAAAGAAGCCCAATTAGATGTTTTTTTGAACCCACAGAGAAAACACAACACCATATATGATCTTAGGCATTGCTTTCTAACACTGATAATCCCCATCACACAGGTCAGTTTCTGCTTAACAACTACAGAGAAAGAACACATAAGCAGATATTCCTTGGTGCCTTCTGTCACTTTTAAATCTGGTCTAAGTCAGCTTTAATCATGCACGTTGTCATGATAGACATAGCTGGAAGGGGTAACCTTGCAAAAACCTAAGAATAAGCATTTATTTAACGGAAAACCACGTGTTGATATGTGTGTAGGATGACGTGCACAAGGGTTTTGGAAAACTTTTAGGAATGCATGGAAAATGTATGTTTGATTTTTCCCTTAATTTCCATGTACTGCATGCAACCTACTGTGTCGGGGGTTATTCGGTTGTGCAGTTTCAAAAACAGTTTCTTGCAGGCTGGGCACCAAGAAACAGCAAAATGATCTAATTCTGGGATAATTTGTTGCATTTGTTTTGTAGCTGAGCTATTTTTACATTGGCTCATCATTGTCTATGGTGCAAGACAAAATAGCCTGTGTGAATTATTCCATAGTAAACAATGGCATAATATATAATATAACAATGGCAAAAAATATTTTTCCAACTCGGCTATAAAACAGACAGTGTGTGACACTGGCCTTAGATTCTATCAGTGGAATTCAGCAAAAATCTGCAATCGTTTACAAAGGTCTAGTAACCCACAGCATCCAATCAAAAATTGGTTTTCATAATTCCAGTTCCCCCCATGCCAGTGAATGCAAACAGCTGATTAGTTACTAGACGTTGGTAATGGCTGCTCCTGTTGATGAACTTCCCTGTAAATTCTACATTGTGAGCTGAAAAGTAAAGTTGCCAACTCTACCCAACCTGGTAGTATGCCCAGCACCTGTTGCTTTCAAATTTGTATAGCTCCCCTTTGACATGGGGGTTATTCATTAAAGTCCAAATTATTGCGTATAGGTGCAAATTCGCCAGATAAAGACAGTCGCAATAGGCTGCTACTGTCTCAGTTGCATCTTTATAATGAGAATATTGTCGCAGTCGCGACTTTACTATGGGAAAATTGTTGCAATCTTAACTTTTAAAAATTGTTTCGGATTTGCTATGGGAATCCACCATTTAGAATTCGACAGTCGAATTCACACCTTAGTGAATAACCCCCTCGAAACTTCTCTCAAAATGAATGGGTAATGTAGTAGTCTTCCTCCACTCAATCATGCCCCTCACAGGACTTTTACACAGTACTGTTACATGCTGTGGGTTTTTAACAGGTAATAAACTATACCAGGGGTCGGCAACCTTTGCACAGGATGGAGCCTACTCCATTGAGGAAAAACTTTTGCAGAGCCAGAAAGGGGGAGGAGCACACACCTCCGATTACATGACCTGCTAACGTCCTATCTAAAAATGCATCAGAGGTCATGGGCGGGAGGGAGATGTGCTCAGAGCCACATCAAGGCAGCTGAAGAGCCGCATGGTTTGCTCACCCATGAACTAGACAAATGTCTCCAGTAACACTCTTTAGTCATCTAAAAGTACATTGACTTTTACAGCATGGTGGCTGATAGGTAACCAAGGGTTACTAGATCTAAACAAATCTGAAGTGTTTATAAATTTCTCCTATCAGGACGAACAGTAAAAGAAAGAATGGCTCTATAGCTCCTTAGCTCTCACACTCGGTACACGTTTTATAAATTTCCTCACAGTAAAACTACATTAATCCATCCCATCAACTCAAAAGTAGACCACAAGATCTACTTTTTACTGTATCATATTCAAAATGTTTTCTAAAAAAATTGAACTGTAGCCATTTCTTTTCATCCTAAATCAGAGCTGGCACTACACCAGCAGCAGGTATAAAGCCAAGTGCTTGCTTGAAGGAAATAGTTTACAAATATTCTTAAAGAGTAAGTATTCATGGCACTCTACCAAGTACAGCTATAAATAAACAATAACCCTGTTACTTTTATTTTATAGGAACATTGATTAGATCTATACATGTCTGGAGAAACTATTTTCAAGAAGAGAAACAGAAATGAACATCAAAGTTTTCAACTTTAAGAGACTTATTTTCGGCAGTTCTGCAACAGTAAACATGTTTTAGGGTGAGTTCAATGTAACTGTATTAATTGGATGTTCCCTGGCAAAATATACTGTCTCACTGAGCACAGAGTTACATGGTTAAAGGGTATGTAAAGAAACCCCCATTTACCTATAGTCAAGCAATAAAACGATTAAGAAACTCCTGACTCACCTATTATCTCAGCAGGGCTCAATGTCCCCCTGTAACTGCAGTGTCTCTACAAATGATTTCCCTGTATGGGAAGTGTATGCATGTAGCCATGACCCCTCCTCTCCCTGACTTCTCTCTCCACAGCAGACCACACAGGTGGTTGGACAGCTCTTATCTGCACATTACCATTTGAGTGACAGGTCCTATTGAAAATGGCGGCTTCCAGATCTGGAAATCAGGACAACCTTACAATATGATGTACTTTATCATTTTAATTTGTTTTCAAATATACATTATTATTTAGTTAATCGATTGATTTACTTTACTTGAGATGAACAATTGCAAACTGACAGGTAGACTTTAAACAAGAGACACGTACTGCTGATCCCAAAATCATTTTTACATTTTAAGTTGGCTTTCTATATGTATACATGTCACATAGAAATAATGATTTATCCAAACTTTTCATACCCTTTAACAAGAATTCAATTGAGATTCCTAAAGTTCAAGATTAAAAAATATACATATTGCTATAGAAAAACAGCGCAAGCTCAGTTGTCAGTACTGAAACACCTAAAATTGTTAACATCTTTATTATCATCCATTGAATATACCCATAGAAAGGGTATCAATACTTTACATTAGTGTAGTATGGCTTCCTTTTCATGTAAATATTCAATGGAAAAAGTCTCTTTCAGTAAGTATCAATCGAAACAAATCTCGCAATACTTACCGCGAGAAACTTCCGGGCGTTTGCCCGATTAAACTCGGAAAAGCCGAAATGGGCTTTTCTGAGTTTAATAAATTTCGCTAGAGTATGAGGGTGAGGGAAAATAAGGGGGGGAGGGGGGGAGGCGGAATCATGGGATAGATTAGACAGATTAGATTATTAGACAGGTAGTCAGGAAGTATTCTAAAGAAATGCTGAGATCACAAGAAAATTATTTTGCTAACAAGGAGGAAAATTTTCAAGATGCATCATTCAAAGTGCCTAGATCATCAAGGTTCTTACATCTTCATAATGACTGTTCCTTTCTTTTTTAATTAATAAATATTTACAAATAAAAGTTCAAATGTCCCTTTAATGGCATTCATCGGCCCCTATTTATGTCAGGCCAATAAAAACCTTTTCTACTTAAAAGAATAGTAATACCAAAAAAGTAAAGATAAAAAGAGACAGAAAGCCGTGAAATTAATTTAACTTCAAAGATAACATTTTTACAAGTGCTGTAATTGTTTGGGTGTCACTTGTCAATTAATATTAAGAAAGCTGTGAAAAGGAGCATTACTCCATTTATTAAATGACAAAAAGTGGGGGAAAAAAAATCAATGTTTTAGAACATAAACTACCCTTCCTCAGGATAAAGCTAAATCTTGTGAATGATAGCACCCAACTTCCTCTCCTGAAAGTTAAAAGTCACATTTAGAGGAGTGGATAGAATCACTTTGAGTTTTATTTGAGTTGTCAATCATGATCTTTAGGGTTTTAGATTTATCTACCACAGATTTACAATTTATAGATACAAATTGAATGTTAACTAAGATTTATAGTTGGAACTGAGTTGGACTGACACAAATCTGTCCGCATTTATTACCGTAAAGATTTTCCTCTCATTGCTCTAAATTGATCAAGTGTTCTTTGTAATAAAAGGTGTAGAACTAGTTCTAACCATTATTTCTAGCTTGGTCAAGGGTTAGACAGCAGATTTGTTCATTTCTTTGTTTCTAGACAGCTGGGTTGTGAGTTTTACACACTTATCTTAATGCATTTTAAGTGTCAGTTTTATCTCCCCCACTATTTTCACTTCTGTACATTGACACACTAAGGTCAAGCTTTCTTAATTCTAGTCAAGACTTATCATTCAGATGCTTCAAGAACTTTTTCTAGCATATTAATATACTGCATATTTTAAGGTTTATGTATTAAAGAAACACTAGTCCACACTACATTAAAATAAATAAATACATTAATATACTGGATCATACATGATATTGATATGAGTGATATTGACAGCACTTTAAGCCAAACGATTTGAAAAGGTCCTTATTGAAATTCTTTCCTTTTAAAGTTTACAGTTAGCTGTCTTGATTAAAAATGTTCGGTGCACCTGCTACCAATGGTTTATTGCAAGGGTTCGCAATCTTTGAACAGGAGGGAGCCATTTCTCTCTCTCCTCTGCTGGTGAAAAATGTTTGTGGAGCCACAAAGGGGGAGTACTGCACACTCCCGATCACATGACCTGTCATTGTCCTATCAGAGGAAGTGTTGGAGGTCATGGGCAGGGCTAAGGAGATGTGCTCAGAGCCACAACAAGGCAGCTGAAGAGCCGCATGTGGCATGCGAGCTGCAGTTTGCCCACCCTTGGTTTATTGTATTGCACATGCACTGCACGTTAAGGTTAATTATAGTTGGAATGTTGCTGTTGGGGAAGGGAATTTGTATTGAGGATGGTGTTATGTATGTAGTTTTTAATGTTGAATGCTGGAATATGCACTTCCTCCAAGAAAAATTCCTATTACGTATTTACATAATTGGCTAAACAAATTGATTACTGATTGAACAGACCAACTTCAAAGCAGGATAAGATGCAAGCAGAGCTACCCCTGCAGGGAACAATGGGCAGGACTTATAGGTGTAAAATGGAATCCCTTCTAAGAGAAATCATAACATGATGATTTGATTGTATTATCACTAGAAAACAATTTGGATGCAACTGAGCGATGACAGATGTCACAATAATCTTCAGTGTACAAATATATTCATTTTGAACACGGATGATAATAAAGATTCATTATCCCTTTTTACACCCAACTGAGAGGCAAATGTTCCAATTAGCCATTTCTAGTCTAATCATTTATAACCCTATGCAATCGAAAAAATATAAAAAAAAAAGAGTTTTATGTTTGGCACACTGTAGCATTCCTTACAAAGTCTTAGATGGACTATTATCTACTTTACTGCCTTCATCTATCACGTTGTTCAACCAGTCAAATAAATCACCTAGATTAGGTTGACATGATCATCCAGCAGTAAGCCCATCTCTACTGGAATCCTTTAAGTCACTGGACACAAGAGAAGCAAATATAACCTTTTTCATAATATTCTATGCATGCGATCACAAAGCAAAGCATTGAATATTTGAAGATATTTTACAGTAAGATAAAAAAAAAAAAAAGCTTCCATTAAATTTTAACAATTATTTATGTATTTAAATAGCACAAAAAAAAAAAGTAAATGTGAATGTAAAATGTGTGTAAAAATGTATTATTTGAAGCTGAAATCTATGGCAGTTTTTGTGATAGGACCTTTCTGCCCCTAGGCTCATTGGTAGATTTGGTTTATGTTCAAGACTTTATTACACAGTACCTTTCTTTACTCTTAGATCATCAGGAGTTCTTTATAATAAGAAGTGAAGAGCTAGTTATAAATAATATTTACAGCTTGGTCAAGGGTTATGAATCATATTATTAACACCATTAACCCATATGGATGGACATTTTTATTTCTGGGACCTCTCTTCAAACTCCAGCTCAATCTAGTCCTGAGTAAGTTACCTCCACATCTATAGCCATACCTTAAAACACTGCAGTGGACATCATGATGATTGCTTCATGGAAGGGAAGAACCAAAATTATTCTTGGAGGGGCCAGGGAAGAATGGAGTGGGGTTAGGGTGAAACAGAAATTTTTTTTTGTTCAGGAATAGAGTTTAAACTGGGCAGGAGTGAACAGTCTGTGCATTACCTGAAGAACTAGTTTTACCTGGCTTAACTGAAATTGCCCAGTGTCTACTGGTTTAATCCTAGAGATATAACCCCTTCCCTCTTGTTAAAGGCTGTTCATACGAAACTAAACTTGTCCAAAATGGGTATCTTGACATAGAAACTACTGGTTAGCACCTACTCTCATTGAGTAGTTCCCATCTAGAAATACATCTTTACCAGTGTAGTGAAGAAACTCTAACTAAATTACAAGTGCATTAATCTATATTTGCATTATGAAGACCCCTGATATCAGAATTCATAGAGGTCCCCAAAAGGGACCTGGTAGGGCAGATGGAAAGTCAGTCTGGCATACCCCCCCCCCCCATATTTGTTTAGTTTTGGGAAAAAAGTATTAATTAATAAAAACATTAGGATGTCTAGAAAGGATGCAGAATTTTCAGAAACCAAAAAAAAAAAGGAACCTACTATGAAAGGGGGCAAAATTATGTTTGCAATTTGTTTTTGGCAGATAAGGTTTTGCTTTTATACTGTATCTATAATTTCCCTAACATATTTTTATTTCATGCTTTATTCATAATAAGTTGCAACTTCACATAGTGAACAGCAAACAAAGAAATGAAAATTATATAGGAGCAACTGCCATGCCAATACAATTAGGAAACGGTGTTGCTGTTCCTTTAAAAGAAGATTGTAGATAAGAGGAATTACCAACAAAGCAAAAGACATTAAAAAGGAATGAGAGAGATCAATCATGGCAACTTGCCTTGAAAATTGTCACTTCAACAGATTATGAATGCTTTTGTCACGATTGCAGCTAATAGATACAAAGTGTGTGTAAGTCAATTGGAAACATCACAGAAAATAATGATGTTTGTTTACTTTGCAAGGTTGGGGATGTAGCTAATTGTTACAATTCATACATCTAGGTGACACTATATAATTTATTAAACTCGGAAAGACTGCTCTGGGTCTTTCCGAGTTTATCAAGTGAAATCTCGCATTGTTCTCGTGAGAGTTTTTCGACTTTTTCTATCTCGATTTTTTGAATTTTTTCGATGGAAAGGTAGCAGTTCTTTAAATTAGTAGCATGGCTACCTTTCCATCAAAAATTTAAAAAAAAAATCGAACAAAGAACAATGTGAGATTTCACTTGGCAAACTCTGTCTTTTTAATAAATTTTGCCCAAATTTGTGTGACATTTCCCACTTTGATAAATATGCCTCAAATGTTGTCAATGCATGTATATTAATGAGTATGGTGTAATTGTGTGCATGTGGGTAAGTGTATTTATTGTTCAATGCGGCTCCTCTTGTGCCAGGCAGAGCCTGGAGAGGGCATTGAGACAGGACAGGGGTGGGGGAACTGGGCAATTTCCCAGAGCCCTCGACTCCGCATCTACTCTGCTTCTATAAACTTAGGTAGCTCTGCTAAGAGCAGTATTTGAGGAAAAAAGCTTGGAGAATAGAATTTTGTAACTGTGGAGAAGCACTGTTTAGAAATGCTGTGGGGGGACCCTTGGAATGGGTGGGAACAATTGTTGGGGACCCCCTCAATTTGCCCAGGGGCTCAGTTTTACTAAACTGTGCCTTTATGCTGTTTAAACACTCTGTGCTTCAGTAACTGAATTGCTGCCATATAGAGAAGAAAAGGAAAAAGTGGCCTCTTAATGATCCCATTCTACCATGGCTATTTCAGTTCCGAAGAGAACTTAATATATTTGAAAGATTCTATTCACTAGTTTATGCCCTGGGAGCTGTGAAAGCATGCCTGCCCTGTCTTGCTAATAGGTGAACACTTTATTTTTCTTGCAGCACTATGCTGTACTACAAAACCTTTTAGAAGTGACAGGAAGAGAAATGATTACCATCCATAATTCCAGCAAATGTATCTTTATTACAAGTGAATTATTCGAACATATTTTCAGTGTTCTACATGACCTTGACATGCTCTTCAACCCACCCAAGTTAAACAATGGCATGTCGATCTCTGCAAATTAACTGGGGCTTTCCAGAAAATCTTTTCTATTTATAAAGAGGAGTGCCACCATTCTAATGCTGAAATGAAGACTCTCCTTTTAATTCTCCTTCAGTAGATGCAGTTCAAGAGTATAGTGTGTACTGAATAAATTCTGCAAAAAAAAGACATAATTCTAGGGTGGGGGAGAAATATCCCTCTCTGTATATTTACTTTTTGGCATTTTGGCAGTGAGCTAGTTCAGATGGAAGGGAGCCTCTCAGGGACGTGAGTGGTGGTGGTGGTCAGGTGGATACATTCTAATGAAGTATTTTCAATACTCAAATGGTGAACCTGACACGTGATTCCATTTTGCATGGAATTATGGGTCACACAGATAAAGCACTATGGATCACAATAGTCAGTTAGTGGGTGTGGCCTAAAGCACTGTTTTCGGACATTAACTTAGTGGGTGTTTTGCCTTGATTACATCCAGTGCTGTATGGTTTTAAAGTTTTGTTTTATAACATGCCATCTTTAGATGAACAAGGTACAAACTCCAGAGGTCTAATAACACTTTATGCAATAATTTTCATTCTGGCTCAAGCATACCCTGTATGGTCTTAAAGGGGATTTAAGGTCAAAAACAATTTTGCTATATTTTCATTATTTATCACAAAGAAAACATTGCAAGTGTGTGCTTAGCTGAATTAGCCCTTGGTGGTCAGCAGTGGGCTTACGCTACAACCATCTGAGTTTTTCAAATGCAGTTGCGGGAAGGATTCTGTTTATTTGACTGTGCACATACAAGCCACACTAAGCCTATCACAAAGGGCAGAGGGACAGATCCTAAGCACTCTGCTGCTGGGGAGTTCCATTTTAGTGTAAAACAGAGGATTCTAACTGGCAGAAAGTAAGCTGGTTAGCTCACTAAAATTGCTTTTTTTTAAGATAACTATCTATTCCAGCCATTCTATAACTTTAGCCCTGTTTTAAACAAACATCTGATTCTTGCATCATTAAAGAGTATGAAAAGTTTGAATAAAACATTATTTATATTTGTATACATATAGAAAGAAAACTTAAACATTAAAATGTAAAAACTATTTTGGAATCAGTAGTATTTGCCCTGCTCCCACAGCTGTTCTATGTGCAGACTCTTCCTGTTTAGTGCTGATACGCCCCGACTCCTAAGTGACATCATAAAACTGTTCAGAGAGTGTAGAATCCCTTTCCATTCTCCTTATATAAAGCCTGTTCCTATCCCTGGGCATGCAAAGCTCTTCAACCGCCTCTGCGGTTGGCTGTGAAGAGAGGAAGTCGGGAAAAGGAGGGGGCATGGCTACACACAGCAGGGAAATTGTTCAGAGGAAGAAAGCCGTTGCAGGGGGATATTGAGACCTGCTGAATTAAGAGGTGAGTCAGGAGTTTCTTATATTGCTTGACCATAGATAAACTGGACTTTTGTTATAGTTAGAATTTACATACCCTTTAAAAATTAATGATTCCTCTGCCCAGGAGGGTATTTTGACTATTAAAAAACTTTTAGGGGGAAAGATAGATAAACATATGGTACATTTCCTCATAATGCTTGATCTTCTTCTTTCTAAAAAATATTTTAATTTATTATAATAAATAATAATAGTAATAATAATAAGTATTCCCAACAGTTGCAGTGCATCAGTATGGGGGCTTCCATTATGATTTATGGATCATAAATAATGAAAAAAAAGATTATCTTAGCAGGACCTAAGTATGTGCACTAAAAATGAAGGCTATCTAAGACATGTGAATGATACATTTACTTATATGTATCTACGAAATGGAAAGGAATGATCCCTTTTACAATACTTTGCATATACTAATAGTATACATAATGTCATTCAATTTTCCATGGAATCAAGCAGACTTCAAAATAATTTCTAAGATGATCCTGTCCAGTCTAAAATATTATAAGTTTGTCACCTCTTACAAATAGGAATTTAAAGTGATAGTTTTCACGCTTGCTATGTTTTTGGCAGTCTTCCAAAAAGTCCATTTTTGAGGATTTTGGAGATTACTTCTGATAGGAATGGTTATGTTAGGGACGCCAATAACATGATGCAGAAATTTCTTGAAAGAGGATACAAGGTTAGTGAACTTACTAGCATTCAACAATAGATAAGTTTGATATAGAAGACTTAAAGTGCACCTGTCACCTCAAAACTCAAATACTAAATTAGGTTCTACTAATGAAATAAACATTTTGTAAGTGAATTTAAAAAAAATGTACCTTTATACAGCGTTTCTCACTGTCATTCTCCCCTGTCAGCCTGACTTATCTTTCTCGAGTCGGGTTGGGCGGGGCTAAAAGGATGAATGACTTTAAAGTTCCTACAATCATATCCCTTAAATCAAGATCTAGCAGGGATCTGATTGGAGAAGCTATGTCAATCATCATTTAGCCCCGCCCAACCCAACTCGAGAAAGAAAAGGCAGGCTGACTGAAAATGACAGTGAGAAACATTATATAAAGGTACATTTTCTTAAATACATATATATTTACAAAAAAACATTTATTTCATTAGTAGAACCTAATTTAGTATTTGAGTTTTATGTTCTTTTCTTTAATATAAAAAAGACCTAAACTTTGGCTTAATCCCTTATTAAATTGAAATTTCTGATAAATAAAAACATTATAAAATTAAAGGGCTGAGATCTGATTCTCCATTAAGAAGCTCCTTCATCATGTTGTTCCCTAACAGTACAAGGCATCCATTTTGCTGTTTTAGACCCCCTCGCTCTCAATTAACTACATTCATATCAAACCACTTACAAGTTTGTAATATTAGATTAGAAAAGATCCAGTTATTGCTAATTTGATCACGTTTCATAGGTTTAATGCCCATATTTACCATAGATCAATGTAAGGTATTAAGTCAAAAATCAAATCAACCATAAACATAAGCCATAGGTAACCCCTTCCTTGTCACTGTATTACAGGAAATTCTTACTTCACCTTGAACTGTTACAGAAGATGAGTAACTGTAAGTCCCTTAAAGAAGAACTAAAGTCTCCTCGTAAATCACATTTGTTCAATTAACCTACATGCCAGCAACACAATAAACCCACATCTTTATTTTCCAAGTCATCAACATAATTAACTCTGCTTCTTCTGTATGCATTATTACACAAGTACATCACAGTCATTGTAGCAATTTAGTTATACCCCATATTGCCCTGGGCAGTTTCTTCAGCAGATTTGGCAGTTAGTATGACAGGATAGTACAGCCAATAGCTTTGTTAGTGTGAAGGAGGAATAAAGAATAAACACTAGTTAGTAGTAATTAAGTTATATGTTTTATATGTGGAAGGCTGTAAGTTCAATTTCCATTTTTTTAATTAATTAGTTTTATTATTAGCTTCTAAAATCTTATTTTTTAACAATATCACTTCTTTTTTTTTCACAAAATAAACATACCACCTATTTAATATCTATGATTTGAGGAGCGACTGTTCATCTAAGCGCTCTAGAGTTCTGTCACAAGCATGTTAGTTCAGAGTGCCTCCCTCATATCACTAAATAAGGTGGTACCTGTATTTTGTGAAAAACAAAGTGATTTTATTAACAAATATATTTAAAAAACATCGGAAAATGAACAAACAATCTTCCGCATGCAAAACATACTGTATAACTTAACTACTATGTTATTTCCTCATAACTGTGAAAAAAGTCTTTGCTAATTATTTTTACTATTACAAGCAAAGTGCTTAAACCATGAGAATTCCACTTTAATTGACCATGTGACAATCCCCAACCAATTAAACAAAATGTATGAGGAAGTGCATGATTAGCATATTAATGAGGTTACAATATGGCGGCTGTGGGAAATTTGAAATAGCAATTCTATAATGTTGAACTGTAGCCCAAAGGTACTTCTTTGCTGCTTCATAATATATTGGTTTAGACTGGCAGACCCTGTACTTTCAGCATATCAGTTATGGTTGGGGTACATTAGTTCTTGTTTAATTACCTGTCAAATATTTACTCACTGGAGGTGGTGAAAGTTAAATGTTAGGAGAAGTGACTTTTGGGGAAGATAAAAGCATTTATGTTTCACAGTTATGTTTTTTAAATGGGAAAGTGGGGTGATATCGCTTTTAATTATAAATGGCTAATTCTGATGTCAGCTCTAGCTGTTTATAAAGTTATAAATTACAGGAAGCTGCATGCAAATTCTACTGCTACTGTGTATTAAAAGTTGATTTATCGAAATGGTTGGGTGAGGGCAAATGCTACTATAATCTGCTAATTCAGTCAAACAGGACCTCACTGTTATGTAATTAAAAAGTTACAAAAAATATGAAATTTTGAATAGCTAGTACACAAATCCCATGTGCAACAATTACAGTATTAGTGGAATTATTTAAAATTTTCTGCAAAATAGCGTCATCCAAACAAGAATACCTGCAGCAAGTAAAATAATCCAGGAATGCAGATCTGAAGGGCACTTGACATGACAGGTATGGTTTATTACAGACAAACCCACTACAATGATAAACATAAAATGCATCGGGGGTTAAAATAACTCCTTGACTCTTTCCAAAAATGTCTAATAAAAGTTATAATTCAAATGATTTTGAGATTATATCCACTATTGTTCACATTGTTTTGACCAATTTTATACAACGTTTTCTTTATGATTTCGCAATTCGTAAGATAATAATAGCAAAGGCCAGTTCAAGAGTAGCCATCAGTTTTCAAAGTACAAACTAAAAAAGTTGAAAATATGTAAAAAAAACAAAAAAAAACTGATAAACAAGGAAAATGATATGGAAAAGTACCAGATCAAAAGCTTATTAATGCATTTCAGTCTTTAGTAAATATGCCCTGATATCATATACAGTTAGGGCCAGAAATATTTGGACAGTGACACAAGTTTTGTTATTTTA
>WMED01014149.1:1171-14134 GCA_019650415.1 Pipa parva | reverse complement strand
TCACTACTACAGCCTCCTACTCCACACAGGTTGCTACTGCACCTGTACATTACAGTATGCGGAGTAATGGTGTAAAAGTAGCATTTTTCTCACCACAGATTTACTCAAGTAAAAGATGATGCTGGGGAGTGCTTGTTAGATGAATCACAAATATAAAGCAAGGGTTTCTAAGTCACTTCTCGAGTTGAGACCCCTAGCAAGAGAACCACTCTTAATTACTGCCTACAAAGGATTTGATATTGGATGACTTCTGTGCCAATTGAAGCCATATCAACCTTAAACTGGCAGTTGGTTTTCCCAAAGTAAAGTAGGGAGGGAAAATATGTGCTCTCTGTTCTAAGGTGTACTTTTATGGATGCACATTGCATTATTCATATGTTGTGTTTTAAATTTCTGAAGTTGTTTGCCTTTAAATTCATTTTTAGTATGTTGTAGCTAGAAGTGTTCTAAGAGATTTTGCAATTGGTCTTTATTTTGTTTACTCATTTTGACTTGACTTTGCATTATTTTTTTATTCATCTATATGTATTTTCTTTACTTATTTTTCTGTTTGGTCATTGTACCATCTCTTTTCCAGTCTATAAATAAATCAGCCTCTGTTGGCTTGTTTAACTGACTATAGCAGCCAGAAAACTATTTAAGTGTAATCAAAGAAAGTTCTGAACAAAATGTTAAATAAACAAAAAAAAAAAATCAAAACCAATTTAATGTTAAATTGTTTTAGTGCTCTACAACAAGTTAAAACCAATTCCACGGTTAACAACTCAATTAAAAGAGAAATGGTTTAGTACCTGGTATAATATGGGATAATAGATATATATACTGTATAAAAAATTTTATGTACATGTTCTATTCTATTAGCAAAACTGTAACACTAATCATTTGTTAGATATAAAAGTTCATAATCACCCCTCCCCCACTTCATTAACAGCTAATTATGTGAAGAATGAACAGCTCTGACAGTGACAGTAAGATTTGACTAATTAGAATTTGAACCATTGGTGGGTGTAAACCGGCTGCCAACCATGAGAGTTCCCATTTTCTATGTCCCTTTTACATAATTACATCAACCATTATGGTCAAACAACATATTGCTTATTGCTTCCCAATTACCATTTCTACTAACTCCCAATTTTTCCAGTGAGATTTAATTTATTTGTGAGTAAACAGTAAATACATTCCATTCACTGCTGGTACATTCTATTTACTATGTTCTGGGTTTGTTATTGTTCAGGGTTCCAAATATGGCTCGATCATGGATGTCACATGATCTTACTAATTTAAAAGGCAGTGTAGAGAAAAATGAGATCTTTGACTGGCTGGCTGATGCACCATAAGTTCTGAGTACTGATTTGTGCGAAGGAATCCTTTCAGTGGAAAGAGACATAAACTGAAGGAGTAGTTAAGCTCTTCTAATAATACATAACAAAATTGACAGAAGGCTTAGCAAAATGGTAGCTCAACATCACGGAGAAACTTAAAAACCCCAGGGAGGAACTTAAAAGAAATAGTCCACAAATGAGAACAGGCAAACTAATGTAGGAAGTTTAGGGATATTTAAGAGTTCCAGGTCCTAGGAAGACTGTTGCCTCACACTGAACTAATGCTGCAACTAGTGAAGCCTTTTAGCCTCAAAATCTTTATTGCTTTAAGAGAGTCTAATTAACTTGCCTATGCTAAGAAATTAAGGAGATACTACTGTGTATTGGTTTGTTGATGTATATTATGCTAATTAAATCAACTGTTCCCTCTTTTAAACATGAAGTAATCTTATTGGCCTGCAAGTCAATTGTCACAAAAGAGGTTTATGCTCCCTAACTGACAAGCATATGTCCTGAGGATCTAGGGGGTTATAGGCTAAATTTTGAATTATTGCGTAAAGGTGTGAATTTACCAGCTAAAGATGGTTGAAATAGACTGCTACTGCTGCAATCACTCCTTTATAATGAGTATTCTCAAGGATTTGCTATGGGAATCCACTGTTTGAGAATTCAACAGTCTAATTCTCACTTTAGTCAATAACATCTCTAGTCTGGGCTGGAAAATATTGCTTTTAACTTGATTCTATAGATGTACTGCAGCAGATCATGGAAGTTGTAGGTCTTGTAGAGATCATAAAAAGTAATTAATGGGATGTTTAATAATGTGTATTAATACAGATAAAAATAGAAGACAATTTACTGCACACATTTTTTCTGCAATTTAGTATTTACTGTCTATTTTACAGGATACAATGTACAGTAATTCTGTCAACTGTTCTTATTAACTCAGTATGAATTAGTATTCTCTAAACAGTTAAGCAAATGGTTGTGAATTGTCACATAGTACATTCTAAGCTTAATCAGGTGAATTGTAGCAATGGAAATTGTAGGGAAATCATCATGAATAGGTTATTAATTACATTAATAAAATCATTGATTACAACTTACCTATTGATAGACATGAATTATTAGCAAGATAGGGCAATGTCACCATTTTGTCACTGGTATTGTCACCGGGGAACAGTCACATAAATGACAATTGTTTTTATATTCATTTCAATGCCAGATAATTCCTAACTCATGCTGGTACTTGGTCTCCTCATTTTCTAAACCTTTTAAGAAAAACATCATCATAATACAGAAAACCTGCAGAATCCCCCCAATTCACCACTTTCTTTTGGCTAAGTCTACATATTCACTCAAGTACACTTTGAGCAAAATTGGCAATTTGACAAATGATAAATACTTAAAGTGTTGTAGCATTCACAGTAAAAAGATGTGAAGCAGAGAGTAAACACATGGTTGGCATAATGTTGAAAACTGTGAGTTAATTCACCACATTGTAGAAAACAACAATCTTTGCTGATTTGGATCAGTGAATTTTTGCAAATTCAAGCATCTATTTGATAAATATGCTCCTTGTGTAGACCAGTAGATGACCAGTGAATATAAAATAAATCTCAGCATACTCAGCTGCTATTTAGATTGGTCATTTGTTTTTGTATATATTGGGGGATATTTCTGGATACCAGGAGTTTCCTCCTGATATATCGATACGCCTTGAATTAGGTCAAAAATATCAATTTTGCCAATATTGATAATTATTAAGCCCTACAAAACCTTTTTTTTTTTTTATCACTGAAAAGTGTTTCTTCTGGTTGAGGGAGGCAAAAAAAAAAATTTTCCCTATGGAGATGGTTTAGAACTTTTTTTCTAAGGCCCCATGGGAATGATTGGCAATACTGATACATAAATTGAGGCATATCGTAAGTGTGGCAAAAACAAAAATAGTGATAATGCAGCAAAACCAATCAAGTTTTGGTGAATAGGTTGAAATGAATGTTATAAATTTCCCCCATTATTAGTGTGTGCCACTACAGGTGGTATATGGATATTTACAGTATTGTTTAGTCTATGGTTTATTTATTTGGTACTGAAAGAGATACCTTTGGTAAATTTTCAACTTTTTGTAAATATGATTTATCATTTTTTTATAAAAAAAAAGTTCAGTTTCTTACCTGTAAAGAAGTACTATACAGCAGTTCTATGTTCCATTCCCCAGCCTCAAACAGCGCCGGTGACTCTATGACATCCTGAGCAGGAGAACACCTATGAGGAGCGCATTCCTCGCTGGCCATGCTCCTACTGAAGCCCCACATCAGCACTTCCTAGAACTGACAGGCAGAGTGTACGCATCATCCAGGGAGGATGCATTGATGATGTGCACACTCTCCTTGTCGGTTCTAGGAAGTGCCAAAGTGGAGCTTCAGTAGGAGCGTGGCCAGCGAGGAATGTGCTCCTCATAGGTGTTCTCCTGCTTAGGATGTCGTAGAGTCGCCGACGCTATTTGAGGCTGGGGTATGGAACATGGAACTGCTGTATAGCACTTCTTTACAGGTAAGAAACTGAACTTTTTTCAAAAAATTGATAATAAATCGTATTTACAAAAAGTTGTTAATAAGCATACATAATAAAAAGTATTTTTTTAAAATTCAGCCCTAACCTTTCCTTCAAGCATTAGATAAAGCTTTTTCAGCTAGGTGATTTGATTCTCTGTTTATTTGTGTCTAAAAGTTTGCAAAGGAAGAATCCACTTTTTAGTGTTCCTAAAATGTGATTGTACAGCTTACGTCTCAAAGACTCACAAAGCCTCTCCAAGTATAGTCAGTACAACTTATTCTAATCATTAAACTAGGTTTAGATTGCCCTAATTATATGTTATCAACAATTATGAAATGTATCGCATGCCACAGGCTGACTAAAATGCTCTACATTGTTGGACTTGCGCCAGCAGAGGTGTCAGGTTTCCATACTTCCTTGTCATCAGCTGAAACTCTCATTTTGCAGAACAAGCTGCAGCTGTGCGAGACAAAATAATCGAAATTCTCCTCTGCACTTTCTTTTGTATGCAAGACACAATGAATGGTATATCTGAAGGAATTAGCGACACAGACTTCATGGGTTAATTCTAATAGATTTTTTTATGTGAATTCACTTTATTTGCATATGTCACCACCTTAGTTTAATACTTAGTTATAGCATGAAGAAAACAGCCGCACCATCGCATATTTTTCCATCTGTGCAGTTTTCTGCAAATATATATTTTTTAAAGAAATGGCAAAAAAAAAAAAAAAAAATTAAAGACACAGTTTAATAAAATAAATGACATATACAGTTCAGCTCAATATAATGGTTATGTTGTTATAAAGAGGTGTAAGAAAGGAAAGCAGAATGTCAACCTGGAATCACATTTTTGTGTAATGCTTGTTATAAATAAAGACCTCAGACAAAGGAACTATTACTTTACTATTACCTGCATGGATGGGTTTATCCCAAAAGGAATAGCCAAAAAGTTAAAGTTACCAAAATATTGTAGGTAATGTGACCTAGCTAGCATTTATAAAGGGGGTTGGAACAAGCAATTCAATTATTACCATGCCCAGGTGGAACTACAAGCAGATTAGAGGCAGGACATTCTCTGTAAAGGGGTATCTAGTGTGTAAGAGACACAGTACTTGTACTATAGAGTGTGTGGTACCCCAATGATTACACATGCAATAGTGACAAACCTCCGGCACTCCAAATAAAGTTAAAATCCTTTCCTTTATTGAGCCATCATTAAAAGCAGATTCTTAAAAGCAGAGACAGCACCTACGCGTTTCGTGCGTTAGGCACTTCATCATGATGTGTAATAATGATTATGTTGAGTGAGTTGAGATTTCAAAAACCTAGTCAGCAGTGACCTCCAAATGGAAGACTGGTGTTGTATGTGCAGTAGGTTGGCATAATTAGTAGAAATGAGTTAGGTTTCAAATCAAGAGGAGTGTGTCAGGGTGTGAGGGTTAGACCCAGGAGGATTTAGTGGGCATCCAGTTCTCAGTCAGGATGCCAATGCTAAGCCAGAAGTGTATTTCTAGTAAGGGAACTGGGTACTGCATTCACTGTAGATATTCTTGTCACCACTATGAAGGTCCACATGCTGTAAACACCATCTGTTCTCCAATGAAGGTTGTATGTATGCTTTTAATTTAAAGGTTATGAAAAGTTTAAATAAAACATTATTTATATTTGACATGTACACATATAGAAAGCCAACTTAATCATTAAAATCTAAAAACGATTTTGGGATCAGTACTTACCTCTTGTTTAAACAACCCTGCTCCCCCAGCCCTGCTGTGCACAGGCTCTTCCTGTATAGTGCCAATAAGGCACACTTTCCAAGTGACATCACTCACTACTCAGACAGCATGTTCTTGTTTGGAATCCTGTTCCTTTCTTCTTATATAAAAGCCTGTTCCTAACCCTGAGTGTGTGCAGATCAAAGCTGTTCAACCGCCTCTGCAGTCAGCTGTGGAGAGCGGAAGTCAGGGAAAGGAGGGGACATGGCTACACACAGCAGGGAACTCTTTCTGAGGGGCAAAGCAGTTACAGGGGGATATTGAGCTCTGCTGAATTGAGAGGTGAGTCAGGAGTTTCTTAATTAATATATTGCTTGACAATAGGTAAATGGGGCTTTATTTATAGATAGGGTTTACATAACCTTTAATAAATGTTACATTAAGTGTTATCGCCTATTGTTCTTTCAAATCCAGATTTAGGGATTAAGGAAGGGTTGCAGGTCTAAGGGCCAGTGTTTTGAAAGCAATACCCCCCAAAAATATGTTACCATGTTAAGATAATCCTAAAAGTTTTAACAATAATATCCATTTTATCTTGTTTGACCTACTTCAACACTGATATTTCTTTATGGATCAGTTCACTGTTATTTGATGTTGCGCTAGCGATATTTCAACATCTTCAAGCTGCAGTTTCAAAGGATCAAAATCTAATTTCTTTGACTTAAATGTTTGTCACTACAAAGCAGACAAAACAAACTGTTTCCTATGGGATATTTTGTGTTTATATGCTTATGTGTATATAATGATAGATCATTTTTTTTAACTTTTTTAAAAAGAATTACATATGTTTTTATAAATGTATGAATATTAAAAATTTGGCAAATCACAAAAAGAGAGAAAACTCTACTACAGTATGTCCTTACTGTAACTAAAAAAAATGAACCTTAGAAATCTTTCTGCATTGTTAAGTATTCAGACAGGGATCATACATATACATATACATAATGGGGGTTATTTACTACTGTAAGGTGCAAATTTGTCGAATTCGCAAACAGCGGATTCCCATAGCAAATCCGCCACAATTTCCCCATAATAAAGTCGTGACAATTTTCCCATAATAAAGTCGCAACTGTGACAATATACTCATTATAAAGACATGACTGCGACAGTAGCAGCCTATTGTGACTGTCTTTATCTGGCGAATTCGCACCTATATGCAACAATTCACACATTAGTGAATAAACCTGGTCTTTTAAAAATAGACACTATGGCCTGACCATGGTATCTCAAAGGCATGGGAAGTTAGAAAGATTAATATTAAATTTAAAGCCATGAGTAGAGCACATGTAATATGGAAATGAACTAAAGTAGCTAAGTAATATGCTGCCAAGAGCATATGTATTGAGGCTAATGGTTAGAAAACTAGAATGTGGAAGATGCTGAATTAAATGCATAATTTATATAATAAATCTTATTACCTTGTGCTGATTGCCTTATCAAGTTTAAAATGATGAAAAAATTGATTGATTGATCAGGACCAATCACTGATCATTTTCTGATCTTTGAATGAGGCTAAAGTTGAGTGCAATACAACAAATTGAAAAATATATACTCTACACTATATCATATATTGACACGTCACAATACAGGTAAATCTTTATCCATGGATGCTTATTGAGATTTTTCATATAATATTTGTCTCTTTTAACTGACAATTTAAGGATGGGGTCCTTCTGCATACTGCTGACAGGGTCACCTTTTCATATTCTATTCCTTGTAGAGAAAAAAAGCTTTTCTTATAGGGAAAAAAACATTTCTATTATTATCCCTTAGGTAATGATGCTTTGTTCATAAAAAGCTGCCATATTCTCAGTAATGCTAAGGAATATTTTCTGTTTCTAGTTGCAGATTCAGCTGAACTAAATGTATTTAATTATCAGTTTCATACCACCCAGCTCATAAATTAGAATTGCTTAGAAACACTGTGCAGGTTAGCTACACATTGTGGGGGTTATTCACTAAAGTCCGAATTGTTGCGTATAGGTACGAATACACAAGATAAAGACAGTCGCAATAGGCTGATACTGTCGCAGTCGTGTCTTTATAATGAGAATATTGTTGCAGTCACAACTTTATTATGGGAAAATTGTCGCAATCTTAACTTTAAAAAATTGTCGCGACTTTACAATGGGGAAATTGTTGTGGATTTGATATGGGAATCCGCTGTTTGCGAATTTGACAGCTGAATTCTCACCTTAGTGAATAATCTTGTCTGTTCTTGATCCATAGCATCTGTCCTTCTTTGGTTATATTTAGAATATGCTGTATTATGTTTATAAATGTGACTGAAGGAGAAACTGGGATTCCCATGGCAGCTAGATTACTCTTAACCATACTAAATAGAGCCTTCATGAAACTTACGTGCAGTTTGGAAATATGGATGCAAACCTCTCTGTATTACACTTTTGTCATATCTACACATGTAATCATAAGGAGAGATGTAAATGTACTAGATTTTGGTTCTTCTTTTTATGACTGTTTTTTTTTTTTGTTTTACTTTATGAAATTTTGCCAAAGATTTTAGTTGTTGCTTTTTAATTACACAAAATACCTGTATATTTGTATGGCCATTGCACTATAGCCTTAGAAAGGCATTCAGTTTTTCTTTCTTTGTTTAGGGAACCTAGGCCATTGGTCGGTTTTCTGATATTTCTGGTCATCAAAAGGAATGAATTTTTAAGTATAAAGTAAAACCAAAGCACAAAAGATGACGTCATCCTGTCAGAAAAACTTTCAATTAAAAACAATCACTGATGCCCAGTGTCTTTTATTGGTGTATACCAATGAATCCTATATATTAGATTCATGTATGAAAACCTGCATTTAAAGTTGGTCCTGCTTAGAATAACGTTTATCAAGGTCCAAGCATTACCCCGACTTCCCAGCATTTCATCTGTTTCAATGATAATATCCTGTTTCCCAGGATAAGAGCTCTCAGGTAAGAGCGCTCTGAGGACTACCTCACTCTATAGCAGAAATTTCACTCAGGTGAACCAATTGCGCTACTCTTTTCTAGTATAAACAACATATCACATTATTAATAGCACTGGTCATGATAGGCTGCTGTGCAAAATTAGCACAGTTTAGTAGCATACCTTACCTCACAGAGATGTTGTCACATATTTAGAAGCAATATGCATATTTGCATGTGGCCACTGCCCCAGTATTCTGTGTGTCCTCCTGCTGTGTGTTAGTATATTTACATTACTTAAATAGCATGATTAAAATGAAAAAGAAACAAACCATTAATTTTATGAAGGGCAAAAAATATATATAGGACATTTGTAAACCACAATGACTCGTTTTACTGATTTAAATGATCAGCCTTAAATGATAGGTCTGCATTAATCTGAGTCACTGGGCATTTTAGTATTAGTTAATGCTGTTTGAACTGCCATCAGTACTGCTCGGGTTGATGGAAAACAGCTCTGTTTTATGTAGTGTGTCTTAAAGCCCATTTATTTCTGCTTTTTCTAGAGGGAACACATGAATAATAATATATATATATATATATATATATATATATATATATATAATTTTTAAATTAGGTTTAATATCCTACATTTTTTTCCCTACTGTGTAGAAACAGCAATAATAGACGTCTCTCATAAAATGTGTGCTATTTTATGTAAGACTTTTATCAGTAGTGGTAAGCTGACCAAAATGTCTTCTGTTCAAGATTTGGTCAATGGAATCCATTTATATTATTTATCTCTCTATTACCAAGTTTCACATATATCTGAAATAAACATTTAATATGAAAAAAATAATAATAATTGTGCTGGCCTCATTAACGATATTTTGGCCATTGGATGGTCCAATTTCTTCTGTGAAGACCTACCATTTTGTTATTTTTGGCAAGATAATAGAAGTTGCTAGTCCTGACTGCTAGTTTTAACTCTCAAATAGGCTGCTTATAATTCCTTTTCTGTTTAGACCATGATTTTAATTTATGCTTTACAGCAAATATATTTTGGTTTAAGGCATTCTTCATGCTTATGCATGCCAGGGAATAGTTATGAGCACCATTCCTGTTTTTACAGCAACTTGGCCTTAAGTAAAGTTCAAAAGAGTTTTGTAGTTATAAAAGCGCTTGGGTTGAAAAAAAATAAAGTCTATCAAACTTATTCCTTCATTGTATTGTCTAAATGACAGTACAAAAGTGTTCTGACCAAAATGCTACCATTTAGGAAGTATATTTAATCTGAATATCTTTTAATTAATGCTTCTTATCCTTAATTATTTTGATGTTTGCTCATCTTCTCTCCAGAACCTTGTAAAATATCCTGTTTTTTTGTAGGTTCAAGATAACATTGTGGTTTGGAATGGAAATGCTTAGGTAAATTTTGCAGGTGGTGTTGAAGCCTTCTGAAACCACCTTTAAACACTGGTTTTGAAAGGGGTGCAGAGGCCAACCCTGCTTGCCTCCGCTTCCACTCAATAACCTAAATATACCTTTGTTTTTCCTCACTCTTTGTCTTAATGACATACTTTGCTGATTTAGGAGACCTTTGGTGTTTTAAACGGGAGGATCTACTGTGCATTTATTATTCAGAATTTGGTTTGATTCACATTCAATTTGATTGAAAATGGACCCTTCAAACTTCATGAACCTGCTATGCTTGGCATCTTACAATTTTAATCCTGATTTATTACCATTACTTTTATAAGTGCATTCTTAAAGGGACACTCTGGGCAAAATTGAAAAAAATCCATGTGTTAGTATATACTAAATACTAACTTTTATTAAATGCATTTTATTTTCAATTTTGGCCCTAAAATCAATTTTCTTACCTGTATAGAAGTGCTATCCAGCACTTCCTTGTTTGGGAGTCCATCTTCTTTCTGTGTCGCCGACTCTATCCTTGCCCTGTTGATGCAGATCTGTTCAGCTACGTTCTCCTCTTCTGCCGCTCTCCCTGTGAAGCTCTGTGCCAGTATTTCCTAATAGTCACATGCAGAAGTGGCTCTGGCCCTATCGGCGCCCTAAGCAACCCCCCACCTGGCGCCCACTCGTCCCGTGCTGCCAACCCGTCCCGCGACAACCCCCTGCCCCGTGACACCCTCCTCTGCCCCGTGCCTCCCCCCCTTGCCGCACTCTCACCTCCAATACCGCTGTCGCTAGCCAGATGCTAGGGGCGCCTCCCGGACACCCGGCGCCCCTAGCATCTGCCTATATGGCCTAATGGGAGAGCCGGCCCTGGTCACATGGGAGAGTGTGCGCGTCATCCAAGGGAGGATGTGTTGCTCTCCCATGGGACTATTAGGAAATGCTGGTGCAGGACTTCACAGGGAGAGCGGCAGAAGAGGAGAACGCGGCTGAACAGATCTGCATCAACAGGGCACAGTAGAGTCAGCGACACAGAAAGAAGATGGACTCCCAAACAAGGAAGTGCTGGATAGCACTTCTATACATGTAAGAAAATTGATTTTAGGGCCAAAATTGAAAATAAAATGCATTTAATAAAAGTTTGTAATTAGTATATATTAACACATGCATTTTTTTCAATTTTGGCTAGAGTGTCCCTTTAAATCTACTGCTCTTTCCATAGACAAAAGTCATCATTTTATATTGGATGTAAAACATATTTTTTATGTTTTACATTTTTAAAAATCAGCAAAATCTTTAGATAAAGATATCAGTGTTATTTTTTGAGGATGTTAATCAGTTTGTAACAAAAGGTAAACAATTTTTGCACATGCTATACCAGCAGAGTTATTCTCCAGTCATGTTTTGTTCACACACAGAAGTATCACTTGTATAATTATTGGATAAAGAAGGTTATTCTGAGCCCATTATTTTACAGTGACTGTTTTGTGCTGTCCTCTCAGATCTTGCATTCTTTGTCTATTTTGGCTTTTCTTTTCTGAAGCAGGTGTTAAATGTTTTATTTTATATAATAAATTTCAAGCTCAACCAATTATTTAATGTTTCTTATGACTGGAAGTAGACTCCAAATGGCGGTGTTAACTCTAATTCATATGAAGGATGTGTACAATGTATGCTTTGTGCAGATATAGGATGTGCGCTTGTGAAATTGCCCTATGCACTACATTTACAGGGTCATTCATCAAAGTGGGATTTTCCAGTCCAAATGAATTTGCCCTACTTTGTGAAATTCACCCATTGTCTGTTGAAGTCAATTGAACATATTCACTGTTTAGATTATTCACGTCATGTTGAAGGGAACTGGCACAAATTGATTTCAAAGTGCCAAATTTATTAAATTAGAAAAGGCTAAAATTGGCCATTTTGAGTTTATTCCCTGTAGATCTCGGCTGCTAATGTAAAGTATGGCTACTTTTCCATAGAAAAATCCGATAAAAAACTCGATAAAAAGTTTCGATTGGTAAAAATTGATCGAAAAATAGCAATCGATTTTTACTGATCAAACAGCCGAGATCTACAGGGGATAAACTCGAAGAGGTCGAAATTGGCCTTTTCGAGATTAAGAAATTTTGCCCAAAGTTTAGTTATAGGTGGCATATTGCAGCAAAAATGCCATAAATAGGCATATTAAGATAAGGAAACATCATAGTTACATGGATCTGATTATTTCCTTCTATGTATACAACATAGTAGCAATATGAAAAGAATATTATACACAAAGGGAATTTTGGTCTCGGTTCTGTCATTAAATAGTAGCATAAATTACAACAATTATTTTTCCATAAAATTCATTGGCAGAAAACTGTTCACTCTTGTTGGTATTTCCTTTGCTGCATTTTTAATGAATAAATGATGGAAGAATAAATGATCCAATAACCTTATATTATGCCACCAAATTCATTCAACATAATATAAAACCAAATTGGCCAAAAATGTGGTGCATATTAAATGTTATGTAAATAGGGGCTCAGTATAATTAACTGTTAGAGAATTTATTACATAGCATAAATGAATGATGTCTGCTGAGTATGTGATTTGCTGAAATAAGTATTAGTGGGGAATTCACATATCTATGGTCCAATTCCACTTTGATGAAATTCCCTTTGCGTTGGGTACACTTGTATGAAAACTTGGGCACGTAAGGTACAAGGCTGTCATCAGAATTTACAGCCTGGAAAATGAGGCACCCCAACATAATTTTATAGCCCCATTTACACTAAAAAAAGCTTAGTTACACTGCTCAGTCCCCCTTTAAGCTATTAGTTTCATTGGATGATAGTATGAAGTATACATATGTCTGTCTTTTTGGACTGAGCTGCTGGGGCCCCTACAGCAGTACCTCCTGTATTCCCTTGATGGCAGTTCTATGTAGGTGCTTTTCATAGCTGAACAATATGGGGGGGGGGGGGGGGGG
>WMED01014148.1:0-14134 GCA_019650415.1 Pipa parva | reverse complement strand
CACTGTTTGGGAGTGCTGGAGATTTCAACTCATTTTCCTTGCTCAAAAAGACGTCCGCAGCTCCTGGGCACCCTACGTATCACTTATGTCTCACAGGTTAAAACAAGCGGTTGGTAAGATATAATTTTATATCTATTTTTTCTGGTTTTTGCCACTAGCTTACTTTAGTCATGAATATACACACCTCTTTTCATCGCTTTCCATGTGCATGCACACAACGTTCAGCTGTTTACCACGCGTCAGAGTACATTGAAGTGCTGAATTTGCCAAGGTGAACTTCTCTGAATATGCTTTTTTGACTTACAAGGTCAAAGTGGTGACTATTCACTCAAAAGTCATGATAAATGCTGTGATCTATAAATATAGTTTGCATAGAAAGGAAAGAAAATAACACTTGTAGGACAACTTTTAATTTTACTAGTGGTAAACAATATGTGTAAAACTGGTGACACGTCTTTCTTTATAATAATTCCTGCATATTAATTGTATTTTGACAATACTACAAGAAATATACAGTTAGACAGTGGCATGTCTTCTTTAAACAAATCCAAAGGGAATCATGAATGACATCACTTCACTTAACTTGAACCAATTAGTATCACTAAGCATCTGCTTCTGTTCTACTGACTACACATAGAATTGTGTCTGTCTCTGTTTGCTTATTTGCCATGTGAATCTATTGTTTAGTGAATAAAGAGTAGCTATTTTGCATGTGTTGGAGCAAAGGAACTCAAAGGGACACAAATTCACCATACCTGTCGAATTTGCACTTTGTAGGGCTGTCAGTGACTTGTGATGTATTAAAATTGACTCCATCAGCATATCAAATATATAAATCAGAAGTGCCTTTTCGATAAATCCAACCAAAGTCTTTTACTTCTAGGAAAGGGAAGCAAAATCTAGTAGCCAATGCTAAAATATTGATTACTTTATTTGTCATAACAAGAAGAAAGAAGACATAATTCAATTAAACTAGATTAAGTCATGACAAAAATGATTAAACTTGAAAAGGCCAATTTTTGCCTTTTTGAGTTTATTCCCTGTAGTACGGCTGTTTGAAGCCATACTACTAATGTAAATTATGCTTCTTTTCCATTGAAAAATCCAATTGAAAAACTCAGTAAAAAAGTTTCAATCTGTAAATATCAATTGGAATATATTGATTGATTTTTTCCAGTCAAACAGCCAAGATCTACAGAGGATAAACTTGAAAACACCAAAATCGACCTTTTTGAACTTAATAAATTTTGCCCTGTAAGGCCATACAATAGCTGATTGATGCTGAATAACTAAATTCCTGCACTTCCAGATGCTTCCACACAACACAATAAGGTTGAAATCATAGTAATCTCTTTTGGGCCAATGACATTGAAAATATTTAATGCATACAGGTAATCCTCGACTTATGACGTTGATCCGTTCTTACACGGTGTCGTAAACCGAATTTTGACGTAAGTCAGATCATATGTTCATACAGTACTGTACCATAATAACAGTACTGTACTGCAAACACTTAGCCTATCTAAACACCTATTCTAACACCTATAACAACACCAAACCTACACCAAACACTCTCGTATAAAGCGTCGTAATCACAAAATGACGTAACTCGAGACCGTCGTAACCCAAGGACTAACTGTATGTTTTAGAGATTGGTGCAAATCAGAATTATTATAAAGTCAAGATATATCTCTGAAATAACATCATTTATTAAAACAATATAACTAAAGTAACAAGCATATGTAACTTTTTGGTCACCTTCTATTATGAACTGCAAAGGTTAAATCCACAGTATATCTGCTATATAGGGTTTCCAGATATCACAGTTTAGAAAGAATCTGATATTAATTTCTTGTGATGTAGGACTGATATCTAATGAAATCTAATAGATTGTACACTTCACCAGTTTTATTACAGCATTCTCTAGTCATTCAGCAACAGTTAATTTTTCTAAAAAAGTATTCAGATCCCTTTCATTTTTACACAATTTGTTATGTTACATTTCAAATGTAGTTTTCTCCAGATTTGCGCCTCAAGATAATCCTGTTTGAAAAAGTCTACAGATAATCTACTCAACTTCATTGCTTTTGTTCAAACAAGTATTATCATTTGTGGGACCTTATCAAGACAGGTGTGTGCATTTCCAAATTATGCTCAAATAACTGAATTTCCCACAAGTGCACTCCTAAACGTTCATACAGACACCTCAAGGACAATTAATGGAAACAGGATGCACCTCATTTCAATTATAAGTGTCATAGAAAATGCTTTAAATGTTTGGTTCAGTTTTGGATTAATCAAAAGAAATCAGACAATACAGATCTGAAACAGATCTAAATTAAGACACAGGTCAAAACCGACCCGTTAACGTAAGAAAGAGTAACAGAAAGCTAACACAAGAGGAAGGTTAACCAAGGATTTATTATTAATACAAAGTTAGAATTACGCTGGATTTCTTATAACCTCTTTTAGGTTTAAATGATACTAACATTTTTGGTCACCAAGTTATTATTATTTGCCATTTATTATTCCAACACTGAACCGTTTAAAACCCTGTTTTGCTTAAATTATTCTTAGTCAATGTAAATGTAGCCTGCTTGTTATTACACCCAAGTGCCTAACCTTACTTAATTGCATCTGCAGTTTGTATGCCTTGTCTCCCACTGTGTTCAAATCTTGCAGAGCAGATGTCCAGATCTGATTCAATAACCTTGCATAATTTACTGAGATCTGTAGACATGGCCACTTTATATTCAAGACCCTCTAAAGTGTCATTAATTAAAGGATTAAAGAGAACTGGACCCAGCACTCATCTCTGTAGGACTCCTCTTTCTACTTTAACACAGAATACATTCCTGAACAACTCTCTGGGGTTAATGGTTTAACAGGTGCAATGTTCACACAGTGCTAGTAACCCACAGCAACTAAACATATGTTTATTTTCATTATTCTCATTTCACTAGTGAAAGCTAATTGCTGATTGGTTGGTATGAGTTATTTAGCCAGATGAACTTTACTTCTGTTAATGCATTTATCTGATTAATCTGTAATTCTTCTGTCTAGATGCGCCATAAGAATACCTAGACTATACTAACTTTAATTGTATTTACTTTTTTTACTAATATTCTATTTTTTTTTTGGATTAACTTTATGGAATTTATCTGCAACAATAAAATATTTATCACACATCTTGATTTTTTTTTTTTTTTTTTTTTACTGAATGGAGTAAATCTGCAACAATAAAATATTTATCTAACAACATTTTTTTAAAACTTCACATTAAGCTTCTACACTTGAGTTTGAGATATTCCACTTCTCTTTAAAGCCAACTGGAGATAGTTTAAAATTCCAGGACTAAATCTCATTACTTTCCTATTTCCTTTACAAATTGTTTTTGATAACATGTTGTTGAAACAAATCCTGATCATATGATATCGAATAATATTGTGTTGCCTAATACTATTTTTTTTTAATTTAGACAACTGATGCTAGATCAGTTCTGCTGGTAAGCAGCCAGTCCAGCCAAACAAAAGGAACGAATGTAGCCAGCTATCTCTTTACATAGAATATATCAGCTACTATTGTTTTTGTAATATAAAGAAATACAGTTTTTTTTTTTTTATATAAAAAATAACTTATAATAGTATTAGTTAGTGCACAGGTCTGTTATTCTTAACAGAAACTAAACTCCAATTATGATCAAGGTTCGTGATCTATGTAAATGAAGACTAATCAGGTCCTGTGAATAAAAATTGGTGTAAAAAATGTTTTACTTTCACACTGACTAATTTATTAATTTACAACAGACCAAAGAAAATAACTTTTTTTTTTTTACTCTTTGCTTTATAGAAATTAAAAAAGGTACAAAGGTAAAATGCAATTATTGAGAGATATGAAGTAAGAATGAAAATACTTTACAGCCATAAGTGAATGCAACTGTATATTATAATGTTTTAAGAGCTTTCATATATAATCAAAATTTTCCATTGGCAGCCAAGACGATTATTACACTGATTCTTTCTTTTAAGTTGCTAAATTCCTTGAACTAATCAGGGTGGGTTTTCTGAAATATAACCACCTCCAAGAAGATTGTGTGAAAATTAGCATTTTTCCCTAACTTGGCCAGTGTACATACCTATGGCTAGTGAATTGACTTTGAGGTTAGCCTTATCCTTTATCTTGATTTTCCAGCATTATCAACTCACTCTCACTATATATCAGAATTCTTCCTTCTGGGGCAGCAGTCCAAAAATCCTTTCAAGGACGGCTGGTTCCTTGGTGCTTTCCGTCTTTAGCACCGAAATTTTTGTAATTGAAGAAATAAATTAGGAAAACCAGCATAAGGTAGTGTGCTACCAACGTGACTTTATTGCAGACATCTGACATTAGGTTTTCCTAATTTATTTCTTCAACTCACTCTCACTAGACCTTGCATATTGTAACCCTTGAGGGGTAATTCAGCAAGCAGCGAAGTGAGCTACGATGTGTTCGGCTCACTTCGCAGATGGTAGTATGTGCATGCTGATGTCCTGCGTGCAGACATCAGCATGCGCATTAAAGGGTTCCCGTCTCAGCGAGGCAACTCTTTTGGTCTCGCTGAGATGGAAATCCCTTTAATGCGCATGCTGATGTCCGCGCGCAGGAGATCAGCATGCGCATACTACCATTTGCGAAGTGAGCTGAACGCATCGTAGCTCACTTCGCTGCTTGCTGAATCACCCCCTTGGACTCTCAGTTGCTATCTATTATTGTCCCAAGTCTACCAAGAGAATTCATGAACAGGGAAATCATTTACAGTGTTATGGAACCCATAGCAACCAATCATCAGTTTGCATTCTTTAGTATAAGGAAGCACAGATAATAAAAGACTGCTTCTGGTTGGTTCCTATAGGGTATTAGGTCTTTTGGAAGATTACCGCTGTTGATGAAGTCTCCTGTTTGTCTGTCACTGACAGAATAAATGCAGGATCGCAGGAAAGGGGCTTCCTAATGCAATCCAGTCTGTCCTTCACAAAATGATTGTTTCACCCATTTGTAAAGATCCTTTAAGGACTGATGCATATACATTAATTTATTGCCTTCCCTTAGAGTTCTTTTCTTTTTTCTTTTAGTGCCCTTCATACCATCCCTAAGTCATATTATTGTGATACCCATTTTTATGTATATTTCTGCTTAAATACAGGTATCTTAAAAGGAATCCCTTTTTTTTTTTTGCTAATTATTTTTTAAATAGGAAAGAAAACAATTATTATGTGTTATCAAGTAACCACATCATTTCTGTTTTGTTTAATTCTGCATATACTGTACTATAATCAGTTCTATCAGCTGGCATAAGCACTGTGTAGCACTGTGTAACATTTGTACTATGAAACACCCTCATAGCAACGCAAACAGAATGATTCAACTGTAACATTCACACATGTGACTTGACCTCATAAAAGAACAGCTCATTAGAGAAATCTTTAGAGAAAGAAAAAGACAAGTCATATCTTCAAGAAATAAAAAAAAAAAAAAACTTTAAGGAAGGGAATGAAAGACTCCCATAATGGGGAAATAAAAGAATATTCTTCCAAATCATAAAACCTTGAAAGGCAAGAATTGCATTATTTCTGTGGCCATGGTGCAGCAGTAGAGAAATTGGTACTAATATTCTCCTGTATTGTTCTCTCGCTACCTCCTATTATTATTCTTTGTTGTGTTTGACTATAAATACCAATCCCCTGCCTTTCTGTTTTGCTGAGTCTCCACTTTATGGACTTATTGTTGACCAGCTGGATAGTAATCAGAGTACAGCTGCATAATAGATGGCTTATGGTGCTTGGCAATTAATGATTTCTTCTGTGCCTTATTTCTGATAATTGTTAAATGGTATTTGGTGTCTCAACCTGCCATGCAGTGCATGCACAAACTCATGACTTATGTACAATATCAGTTATTGCTATTTGAGCAGAGTTTTAGTAACACATGAACATTATTGTGAAATTGCTCTACTTAATACTACATAGATGAAACAGACTAAAAAAAGCCACCTAGCACACTGAGCTACACCCTATACTCCAAAGAACTGAGCAATGTGCTGTATACAACACATGCCTCAATATGTGTCAGTCTATCTTGACCCTTGACGTGATAGAATTTATCCCTTGTTAGCTGTCTGTAATAATATATAATAATTTTATATATATATATATATATATATATATATATATATATATATACATATACAGTATATGTATATACATATACTGTATATATACATATACAGTATATGTATATATATATACATATATATATACTACTGTATAGCACATATAAAGTAAATCAAATGACATGATTCATCACTGCTTAAGGTCAGGCAATGAGTGATACAAGCAGATTGGGGTCCCTGCCCCATAGAGGTTTCAACTAAAATGGGAGAATTAGATAGAAAACTAGGAGGGTGATAAGTACAGTAACACAAAAGTGTTGTGCCATTTGACTAAAATCCCCATGAAAGAATATAAAAAATAGTGCTAGTGCCCCAAAAGGTAAGTTTTAAGTTTAATTTTGAAAATATTTCTGACGGTTTTTTGTAGAAGTACTAGAAGTCAATGAAACTCCAGAGATACAGGGTAGACAGAGAAAATGGTTAAATATAGGAAAGGTTGCTTTCAGTGGTTTACAAGTGACTCTCCTGTTATGATCAAAGGAGGGAAGCAGGCTCAAAGGGGTGCATAAAAGTTGTATGGAGAGGCAGTAGAGTAAAGGGCTTTGAATGTTAGATGGCGCATGCCATAAATATCTGATTTCTTTGAACATTGAATCATGAAGTGGTCAGATGCTGCAAAGAAACAGATGTTGGGGGAAGGGGTGATAATTCTCACAACAGATCTTACAATAGACAGGAGTAGAAAAAAAAGATGTATTAAAGGCAACAGAGTGTTGCCATAGCCCAACTAGCATAAAGATAAGGGCAAGCAATAAGCAATAGAGCGTTAGTTAACTGACTAAACAAAAATGTTATCCTGCCTAAGAATGGTAGTTGAAATTAAGACACCCATTGGATTTTTGGTGACTCAGGGTCACTGAGATCAGGAAATGAAATGGATAGGGACTTGTTAGAGGGTGTAAGCCTTTAGGAGGAGAAATATATAATATATGGTACAATACGTACATGAACATGCGTAGAAATAGATTGTCTTATATACTCATCAGTTTTAGGTTTAGAACGACAGGCTCCCAAGTGTGATTGGTACCAAGTATTCATCCATATTTTAGAGTTCATGTTATGCCACTGAAGAACTGGGTCATCAGTTCTCTTACCACAGTGGGGTTAGTACTGGTCAGACCTGGGGCATGGAGTCTATCGAGTTCCTACTCTTCACCTTAACCTCACAAGGAGTTATGAACATTGTTGCAAGTTCTTCCAGGTCCCTGCCCTCAACCCATACTGAGGGAAGCTTAGAAGAGCAGAGTTAAATACAGACACAGTTCATCTATAACATACAGGGTTTACACAGAGATGGAACAGTGGATACACAAAAAAAACGGCAAGTGGGGAAATAAGAGACAAAGAGCAGATTTCAGATGCAGAGAACAGTAATGGCAGGGACGTAGAAGATTAGACACCAGCACCCTCACAGTATGTAATTTATATCTCCAACAACCATATCAGAAGGGGCAATGAATGCAGAAGCATAGGCTGCATCTTTTTACCTACCAATGATATAATTTACAAGAGCTCACAGAATGATGGCTTTTAACAGCTCAGCTAAGAGAGGAATGTAACCCATGCTTGGAATACAAGTTAGGTACAGGCAAGTATAGTGTTAGCAGTGTTACATTTTAGTATGAACACAGAGTACATTTGAGCACACAGAGTGTCACATCATATTATGATCACTGTCTACTGTGCTTTGTAACTCAGTCCTAATTTAACTTTTTATAAAAAATAAAATTAACAAATCTCAAATATAAAAAAACATGTTGTGTGTACATTAGTTTGTGTTGACAGTTTCTTCTAAATCTGTGTATAATGCTTTCATTGGTGAATACAGCAATTTATGATCCAGCATTGAGCTAAGGGAAACAACTTATTAAATATCAAAATGGTTAAGTTCCACGCCAGTAAATCAATGGGATTACCTAGTTAAAGACAACAGTCCTTGACTATGAACTATCTTGCCCCTGAAATTTTAAGATTAATTTATTTCATTAATTGGTAGATTTTTTTAGCTTGACCAATAACACTTTTATTGGTGGTTACAAGTAAATTTCAATCAGAGATAAATATATATATATATATATATATATATATATATACTGTATATATATATATATATATATATATATGGTGTATATAGCTATGTGTAAATCAAAACAGGTTGAATACAGCATTCAAAAAAGTATATGTATTGCTACTTGTACTTTTTATCATTTTACAGTTTATGCTTCATGTTACCTGTCCCTTGGATATTACATTACAATAAATGCCTTGCATAAAAAAGGAGACTTAGTTGAGCTGATGGACAAAGGGCTAAACATATATTAGACAAACTTAGATTGACGACTTGATTATTTGGACAAATTCCACTGGGTGCAGTGAAGACCTCCCATACACATACACAAGAATTCATACAAATGGAATATGGTCATTTACAGGCTGTATTGTCCAACTTGGCTTACAGAAGCATGATTACCGCAGAATTAATTTATATTCATACAGAAGACTGATTTTCAGTGAATAGTGAATTACATCATATTCTTGAGAAGGTATAGCAAGCCAACACTACACTTTGTAGTATGAATGGTCACCTCTATAGATAGATTAGAAGAATTAATCCTCTATAGATAGATTAGAAGAATTAATTCTCCTGTGAAAGCAAAGGTTGGTCACACCAAATATTGATTTTGATTCAAAAATGTTAAAAACTAAACTATGAACACTTTTATTTAAACAAAAAAAAAATTTCTGTATTCTAATACAGACAAGAAAGAAGTGTTCAATATAATGCATGCAAAACATATTATAAGCAAAGATGATACAAATTAATCAATAAATTGTAAGCATAGAATCATCCATGTACATTACTTCTAACACCATCATTAAACAACCAGGAAGGTAGAAGTCCCTGCCCCAAAGATTACATCTAATTAGGTGCACTTGAAGAAAGGCAATGATTTTTTTTTAGGATTAAAAAGTCCAGTGAATAATTATCAAATTCTAAAAAACAGGTGATGATGATTATCATTTTCATATGTAGGCTGAAACACAGTCATTAACTGAAACAGAAACAGCTGTGCGGGAGGATTAAACTTGGGTGAGGAACAGTCAGACTGCTACAAAGGTAAGGTTGTGGAAGACAGTTTATCATCACAGGTCATGCACCAAGGCAAGCCTGAGCACAGCAACAAGACATAAGTTTATTTCCTTGCTGTGGGTCTCACTTACAAACAATGTAAAGTGAACAAAATAATGAACTGGGAATAGAGGAAATTCAGCATTTATGTGGTTGTGTTGCATCACGCAACATGCTTCTCACATGCTTCTAACTCCAAATATTCTGCTCAATTAAACATAACAGCGCTGAGGTCCTGGGTTCAATTCCACCCTGGACTTCATCTGCATGGAGTTTGTATGCTCTCCCCGCACTTTCGTGGGTTTCCTCCGGGCACTCCGCTTTCCTCCCACAATCCAAAAACATACATCTGTGTGTGTGACAAAATAGGGAAACTAGATTGTAAATTCCGTGGGGCAGGGACTGAAGTGAATGATGAATCTCTGTAAAGCGCTGCGTAATATAGTAGCGCTATATAAGAATGAATTAATAACAATCTAAATGCTGAATTGCCTTTACTCCTACATCATTATTGCAAACAACTTATTTCTACCCTTTTAAATATGAAACAAAATTTTGATGAATAAAAAAGATAATGACTGCTGGAAAACCTTTCTGGACACCTCTTTAAGTTCCATCTTATGACAGCAGGATATGACTATCTTACAATCTTTTGTTTTCGTTCTTGTTAATTAAATTAAAATGTTGTTTTTTTCATGTGAATAACTATCCTAAATATTTCCAAAAAAAAGTCCTTTCAGTTATCAAAGCAGACACTGCTAGAGCCACAATAAAAATTGAAAAATGCTGTAATCAAATAATAACTAAGTAGTGATCTGCACATTAGCTCAACAACTCATAATGAACTGGGTGGTAGCATAGCAACTAGAAATTGATGCAAGAAATCAGTGCTTAGCTGCACAAAAGGCTCACAAAGTTAATAATAATGATTTAAATCCACTTCAGTTAAAATTTATTTGATATTTTTGGACATGAAACACAATAAATTTCTTTAAATACAATGAAGACCTTCATCAAACTTCAACAAACTGACAAAAAAAAAGCTTAAAAACTATTAGGCGCTTGGAAACTTTCACAATAAACTTCGCTTGGTACATTAGCTCTGTGGGTAAAGCAATGCTTGCTGTTTTATACAAATGCGCAGGAATGAGCTGATAAAGAAACTAAAGAGACAAGAGGCAAGCAGAGCTTTTATCATAACTGTACATAGACTAGGGATAAATTGTCATTTCTGCCTACAAGTGTGTTAGAATCCCCTATAGGATGAGTAGCAGCACTATGTTTACTCTATTTATGTTATTCCTTTGAGTATTTGATGGAGTTAGGCCTCCCTAGTGTGAGCTCTTTGCTGAAAAAGCTGACATGGATTGGGATTCATTGACCCTAATGTTTGTGGGAACATTTATTTTCTTTAGTGTGAATGGATCTGGCTGTAGGAAATTTTAAGCATCAGACACAATTTTGTTCTAAAACATTACACAAATGTAAGTAATGGGATACAGCATGGATAATCTTTATAATACTATGAAATAAAATATGGTTTATTAACTTAGTAGCAATATTAAGTATTAACTAGCTCCAAGCTATAAAAAATATATACTGCTGACTAAAGGTTATAGTCAACCTGGAGAAGATATGAAGGAACAACCTTCCTGAACCATTGACTGTGGCTATCAGTGTAAGACATGGGTAATAAAAGTTTTACTAAGATCAAGGCAAGAACTTAGACATTCCATGTGGAATCAAATATGTCATATGGGTTGTCCTACTTTTAGTTTTCCAGCTGATGAGTCAATTAATAAACAAAAAAGATATAACAGAGCTAATTTTGCTATTTGCCTCATATGGACATGATATCTTATTGAGTTATCTTGAATTTCTGTCTCTTACATCCTTGCATTGTGCATAATTCAAAACATAATGAGTGATTCAATTTGTAATAATATAAAAACAAACAAACAAACAAACAAAAAAAAACAATAGAATTCCAGGAGAGTACATAAAAAAATCTGTTTATCTCAGACTGAACTTTCTTTCTGAAATTTCAGTAACTATGTAGCTAATGGACACAAGGAAGCACTTAACCTACCTCCATTGCCTTGACACTGCTGCTAGCACAATGGTCAGTTTTCCAGTTTTTATATTTATGACCTTCTTATTAGAGTCCAATGCTTCCTACTGAAACTCGGTTTCAACAAGTCACATTTCTAAGAAAGTAGAGTTGGTCTCTACAGGGGGAACTCAGAGGATATAATGAGATTGTGAGGGGGGGCGTCTATCTTACTATTCCATCCTGATTCCCAAAAAAAAAAAAACAGGAATTGGCAAAAAAATTGCACATGAGATAAATTGTAAACACGAATCAGATCCCTTTAAACATGAAACTTCCCCTTTAAAAATGTCATTTTTTTAACATGTAGAATAAATACTCATTCATTTGTTATATCTCTAGAATGGTAAAAAAAAACATGAATCACTTCTAGAGAAGATGTTTTGGCAATATTAACAATTACCTTTTCAACTAATGAAACCCTCTAGCTGAAATATCAGGTGTAAAATAACATACTGGCACATCCATTACATATTGATAAGCTCATAGCAAAACAATTGTAAAAATGGGAATGGTGATGAAGACTCAGAGTAGTTGAAATTTTTATTTTTAATAAGGTTGTTTTTTTGTTTATTTTAAAGCACAGAGCAACACACAGTTTAATGCAGAGAAACTGGAGAAAAATACTTTTCTTTAAAAATATGTTTTAAGGTGTGATATTTAAAGAATATCTTTATTTAATGTTTTAATAAATGTAAGATTTTTTAAATTAATTATCTGCCTCCGTGTAATATAGCATATATTCTGGGTGCCTTGGATTTATCACATTTCTTTAAATGCTAAAACATTTTGAAAAACAAAATGTTGTTTTTTTTTTCTCAAACTTCTGCCAGCAATAATCATTTTCCACTCTGCATTTTCTTGAGGTCAGCCAACTGTTATTTAATTCCCTCTAATCTGTTTATACACACCATGTATATTTTATTTGGAGATAAGTGCTTTAGGTCACCTCTGTTTTCAGACTAAATCACCTTGAAACTCACAGCGTTATTTACACACTGTGCAGCTTAATGCATTCACTTCTTGTCTCACAATTTCTGCAATAACTTGCATTATATTATTGCCATGGGATATTTTAAATACTTGTATGCTTTAATCTGTAAATTAAAATGCCACAGATGAAGGTGTAAGATATGGTTAGCAGGGGTGTGCTTTTTCCCATTGTGCTAATTTTCCATGTCAAGACTAGGCAGTATATATACAAAGGTATAGGCCTGTAAATAATAGAACAATTTATTTACAGAGAAATAGTAGTGGTATGAAACAGCAATAATTTAAAGCAGTATTAGCAGCACTTTCAGCTGCAGTAATAATTAATAGTTACTACCCATGATATCACCACTACCCACTGACACCTTGTGGCTAACCAATGACACCTTAGGAGAATGTAAACCACAGCACGACACCAAAACTTCTGTTGAGGGTTTTCCCTGAGAGAATTATTTATTTGAGAGTCACTTTCCTGATATCCTAAGCCCCTTGACTAATTTTCATATTCGTAGTGTCTGCCCATCTATCAAGGTTGGGACAGAAGTTCTAGTAAATGTACTGAGTTTCTTGGTGGGGTGAAATGCTTCCCTATAAATAATCAGACCTTTACTTTCACCTTCTGAGGTGAACTATAACAGTGAGCTCTATTTAGCACCTATACAGTATAACCTTGGGTAAGGCCCCAGATCTAGATGACGCAATATTTAGAAGGTTTTGAGTATGCCAGTAAAGTTAATCAAACAAACAGTAACTCCGGCACTCCAAAATAGTAAAAGCATCCAAATTTTATTTTAAAGTTAAAATCCAAGCATCAGTGAGAATAAAAGCAAAGCAGAAAGCACCCTCTAAAGCGTTTCGCCCGAAGGCGCTTAATCATGACTAAGTGCCTTTGCGCTTAACTTTATTTATTAAAATTTGGATGCTTTTACTATTTTGGAGTGCCGGAGCTACTGTTTGTTTGATTGTCTGTACAAGTGGGCCTTACTCCATGGCACCCGATATCCTTTACATCATTATTGTGGATTGAGCGATCCTCCAACTTTTTATTTGCCAGTAAAGTTAGCTACATGCTCTTTAATTCAGCATTCCATTGTAATAATTTATGGGCTTCAAAGGGAAAATTTCACTGTCAAAGTGAATTTGTGTCACTCTGAGATGCTACACTTCAATGGCTTCAAATTCTCTATCCTTATTCATGAGGCAGCAGATGCCTATAGTGAAGAAGTGAGCAGCATCAGATGCGGGTTTCTGTGCAGTGCAGTCAGTTAAATAGCAAGAGCCCTGACACCAACACCCTAATTTGTTACTTTGATCTGGAGAAGAAAAATTGATGAATGCAACATGCTCTGATGCTTCACAAATAGGTCAATTACTTTTGCACATGTACGCAAACTGGTGGGAAGTATATTGTTAATCTAAATTGGTTGCAACATTGCAGAGTTTGACGAATATGGGGAAGTGCCAAATGAATGCAACTTAAAAGAACAGTCCAGCCTGATTAATAAAAAGTAATGTGTGTTGTAAATGCATAATACATTTTTTTTCTAATATACTTAGTCAGTCTTTTATGTAAGGAAAGGTATTAATTATTCCATCTGTGTAGCAGTACACACCTCCTTCTGTGTTTACTTCCTGTTTGGATTCTTGTGTCACTGACACAACTGCGTCTCAGGAAGGTCAAAATTAATAGTTAATG
>WMED01014146.1:0-14135 GCA_019650415.1 Pipa parva | reverse complement strand
TTTTTTTTTTTTTTTTTTTTTTTGCGCTTCTTTTTTAGGTTTTCACATGCCAGAGTTTACTGTTTAATACTGAAATGGAGAACTCCAGCAATACAGAGAGCAGGAACTTACATCTGCCCCACAGCTCTTACTGGATACTTATGTGTAAACCTCACTGCTAGGCTCAGCGAAGATTACACATGCTCAGTCAGGGGCTGTGCCTTGGACACAGCACAAACAGTGAGGGGGGGGGGGTGTCCTTAGTCTCTGAAAGTGGTGCCACTGCATTCCATTTCATTTCAGTGATGGCTCTATAACTGAAAAGGTTGTTTAAGCTAAGCACAGGCAGCTAATATTTAGACAGCCTGCCAGACTGTTGTTTTTGCTGCAATTTAAAATGTATTATCATAATAATATTTTCATTTTTCTAAAAATGCATTAGGATAAACATAAACGTGGTTTTATCCTAAAGGCAAGATACATTTAAACTCTACATAGCAAAAATATATTTTTCTGTGAGGTCAGTAAATACTGATTAAGTACACCTTTCATACATTTAGCATGGCAGCCATGACACTGTCATTCTTAATTGTCAATGGATGGCAAAAGTGATTATTCAACAATCCACTAATAAATTAGCACTGAATCATGTTATTGCTATTTTCTACATGCTGCCCTGAATGAATTCAGAAAGGGTTGTAACAGTATTGAATACCCAGTGGGCCCTGCTGCTCTGGCGTATGTGCTTCCCCCACAGCCAGCCCTGCATTGCCAAGAGACAAGTGCCTGTACCCCGCCAATGGATCCTAGAAAGATTTTCTTTATTTGGTCTGGGTAGTGGCTTTAATATGCTTCGGGGTGTATTAACACTGCGGTCTGTGGTTGTTTAAAAAGGACTAAATGCTCATCGGTCTTGGAGTGATTTATCTTGGGTGGGCTTTATATACTTGCTGGTACCAGTCTCTATCTACTTCAATGTTTGCCTCCTGCTCCTTTTTCTAACTATCTTCTTCTCTTCAGCTTCCAACTCTGGAATTTCTCTTCACTTTCCTCTCCTCATCTACCTTGCCAGTGTGAGCAATCACAAAAGCAATGTTAACATGGGCATCCTCAGGGGACAACCCGAGGAGAGTGGCGATGAACACCATAATATCACCATCACGTGATGCATCAGGAATAGTTTTAATCTCCCAATACCTCAATCTGTCCTGCCCTAACTGCCTACTGAATAACCATTAGACAGATGGGGCAGGACAGAGGGGCACATTTGAAAGTTAGAACTACCCCCGATGCGCCCCATTTCCTGGCCTGGGGGCGTTATGGGGGTTGTGCATGCCACCTCTAGGTGATTTTTTTTCCTGCTCTTGACAAGTGATGCGATCCTCTTTGCTTCCTGTTCCAGTATGTTTTTTCGCAAATTAGACAAGCTCAGTAGCAGTTTTACATTGGAAAAATAGCTTATGCTATTCACCTGGCTGTTTGTTTACTAGGTGGTGTTCTTGCCAAGGTATTAGAAAAATTACCTAGCCGCCTTGCCAAGCAGTCCAGTTACAATGCTAATTAATGACATGTATTGTTCAGTAGTCCATGTTCAATTTGAATAACCAGTTACCCCGCCTACTGTCAATATCTCAGTTACACTGCAAACTGTCAGCTGGCATTGGCTAACTCCTTCTTAAAGGGATAATCCATAATCATCAATGTTGATAATACATATGTATGAACATTTATGTTAATATTAGTAATGTTACAATATTTAAACTTTTAGTTGAAATTCAAAATTGATGGCTATTTCTAATAGAGTTACAGATTCCTATAGTAATGTTTCTTAACAAGGATTCTATTTTACATTTGTAAATACAGCACAGTCAGTCAAAAGCTGGAACGTAAGTGATTAAGTAATGTCTTATTAAAGGGATTTTATTAAATGTTTGCAATGTAACAATGTATTCAACTGTATAAATTCAGAGAAAAATTGTTCTAAAAAAGTATACATGTGTGGGTCTGTAACTGGGTCATGTATGTTTCTGTAAGGCCCCACTTTGTCCGTGGTTATGAGTACAAATGAATGTACTCAGCCTTGTTCCTGGACTGGAGCAGGAGGTTGTATTGGTATAGTAAGTAAAGAGATATAAGGGGTTATTCATTAAAGTCTGAATTGTCGTGTTTAGGTGGGAATTCGCCAGATAAAGACAGTCACAATAGGCTGCTACTGTTGCAGTCGCGTCTTTATAATGAGAATATTTTCGCAGTCGCGACTTTATTATGGGAAAATTGTCACAATCTTAACATTATAAAATTGTTGCGACTTTACAATAGGGAAATTGTAGCGGATTTGCTATGGGAATCCGCTGTTTGCGAATTCGACAGTCGAATTCCCCCCTTAGTGAATAATCCCCATAGGGTGGGGAGTGTCACCTTCTGAACAGTCGTGCTAGTCTTTGGTGGGCTAAAAACTTCTCTGAGGGCAATGGCCATCACAACAGGGGTCGCGTTAGTCACAACCAGGACCTATTCCACAGGGGGCTCATCCACTCTTCCACAACTGCGGCAACCCTAGTTAGTCTCCTTAATTTGGTCTGGGGATGGGGGAGTGGGAGGGGAGTGACATTGCAGTGAAGAAAGGGTCCCAGAAACAATCTGCCACAGAGGGGGCCCACGGCTGTGAAGTTCTGTCGCTCCTCAAAGCACAGTTCCATAAAATTGCACCTGCCTAGCGAGGGTTACTGCTGTGGACCCAGCCAGCTCAGCAAAGCAATACTGTAGATTAGAATCTAAAATCAATAAATAATATTTCTGTTACATATGTTAAACTCTGGAGGGTTTAAAATGTGTTGGGATATGTTGGATGATTTCTAAAGGCAGTCCTGATTGTAGAACTCCATTTAATACATCAGCATCAGTTCAGGACTGTATTTCTATTTAGTACTCCAGCATCAGTTCAGGACTGTATTTCTATTTAGTACTCCAGCATCAGTTCAGGACTGTATTTCTGTTTAATACCCCAGCATCAGTTCAGGACTGTATTTCTGTTTAATACCCCAGCATCAGTTCAGGACTGTATTTCTGTTTAATACCCCAGCATCAGTTCAGGACTGTATTTCTGTTTAATACCCCAGCATCAGTTCAGGACTGTATTTCTGTTTAATACCCCAGCATCAGTTCCCATTCCCATTGGCTAATCTGGTTAAGCAGTGACAGCAGGTTGCTGGGAGGATATCCTAGTAAAGCACCTATATACTCCAGGCATCACTGTACTGCCTGACCTGTGACTTGTCTGTCTATAACTAGCAAGGAGCAGAGGTGCCTGCAGAGGACAGCCCTAGGGAGGGATCAGATAAGGTAATCACTTACATGTACTGCAACCCCCCCCCCCCCCCCCCCCCCCCCCCCCCCCCCCCCCCCTAGTCTCCTAGCCCCCTACAGCCACAATAACAAACCGGACTGCGGTGGAGAAAAAAAAATATGGCAAGAAAAATCCAGGAGGATTACTAACGGGAGACATGAAAACACGACAACGCCTTCCTGCTCTCCGGCAGCGGCAGCAGCAGCAGCAGCAGGGGGAGGAGGGGAGAGAGAGGCTATAGACTGGGCTGGGGAGGGCTCAGGAGACAGCACATCCAGCAGACGGGAGCTGGTGGCAGGATCGCCGGGATTACAGAGCATAGCCTGGCAGATTGGATGCGGTTGTATAGGAGTCTATCTGCACAGTGAATGAATGGGTAACGACCAGCAGCAGCAGGCGATCAGCCAGGATCCTGGCCTCACTGAGATGCCTCCCTGGTAGACCTGTGAAAGAGAAGAAGCCTTTGCTTTGGATCTTGGTTCGTGCGCGCAAACACGAAAGGACTGGCACGCCTGGCAGTGCCCACTGCTATCTGCAGGACTGCCTTGTGCAACTAGTGGCATACAGCACTTTGGGACAGAGAAGTAAGGTCTGATTGCTTTCTAGGCCAACCGTATTGGTACCCAGCAGTGGAGCAGGTGCCCTGGCACTGGAGGTAACTATGTAGGCACTTTATAGCATGGCACTGGGGTACAAGACATTACTGAGCTGTGTGTGGCAGTAACCCTGCCCACAGTTAGTATTACTAGGTCTAGATTGCTTTGACATTATTATATCCTTTGACTTACCAAGGTGCCCTGAGTATTTCACAGCCAATTTTTATTATAGAGAGGTGCGTTATGGGTCACTCCCCTTCAACTGGACAATGTTTAGACTGGTACATGGGAAGGGGTTTTTAGACCAGCTGGCATTTTTATTGGCCTGATTCACTGACAAAGTAAAGGTGATTGTTGGCACTGGGCAGGGCATCTCTAGCGGGTGCCCCTTTACCACCCCCGGCTCGTGGCACAGGGATGGGCTGCGCTCCCAGTATTCACGTATCTCAGAGCGGGGTCATCTATTGCCGCGACTCCGACGAGTCCAACTCTCCGCATCAGACTACCACCATCTCCCAGGGCACCGCCGCCACCCTGCACGGGCTTTTCATCAAGACAGACGCCGCTGACTCCATCCCCTCAGTTCTCGCCTACCAGGGTCGCTACCAGACTGCAGCACGCAGCGGCGGATCACGCAAGGGGATCAAGGAGCAGGGACCGCACAGCTGCATAGAGGCAGAGACCCAGACCAGCCACACCAGTGTCAAGGTAATAGATGCAGTGGCAAGGGAAGGGAATAACTTTAACCTTTGTCTCAGCAGCTGTTAGACTACAAATCCCAGCAGGAATACTCAGGTTTTTAGTTCTGATAATATCAGATGTGATTGCCTTGATATATAGCTGTGCTTTAATTGTATATAAATAAGTATGGATCGTTGCATTCAGTGAATAACAGAGTTCTGAGCACCAGGATTGGCTTAGTGTACAGCATATGACAAGAGCCTAGTGGGACACTAGAGGCCCAAAAAATATGTTATTCTCCTGCACTCACCTCTTTCATGTGATTTTCTTGTATTCTAGCTATTTTTATCTCTTGATCCACTTATTCCTTTCAGTACCAACATGCGTATATATGAATATTTTAATTAATATATAAATACTACTAGGTAAGGCAGCACTAAATACTATAACAGATTTGCAGTACAGGCAGATGCTCAAACATAGTACAGTTGAAGCAAGTGCAGGAATTTAAAGGCCCCCTGCCCCAAACAGCTTACAGTCTGAACATTAGATGCTATACTGGTGCCCACAGAGGACACAGGGTGAAAATTAAACTTTTTCATTTCAAAAAACCAGGTATCAGCAGTCTTATTGCGAGGGAAATTCAGAGTGATGCCACCTACACCAATGATTTTTTTCTGTACATTCTGAAGAAAGTAAGGGAGACATGGGCAGGCTGTTGTCCATTCTTTGTAAGGTCTGGTGGGCAGTACCATATTTAACCACCAAATGATCTATTTTCTAGAATACTACCTGTATGTTGTTGGAATCTGTAATTAATTAACTGCATCATCCAGTGCATCGTCCAAATTTTGCTATGCAGGGATCCATTTGGAGTATGGATCCTAGTAAAATTAGCCTGTATGTGGTTAATTAATAAAAATGAGCACCATTTGTCACCTAAACCAATTAATGGCCCCTTAGGTCTAATTATAAGATGGCCAATCTTTTGTTGCATTTCTGTGGTCAGATTAAAATCAGCACTGTTTTGTGAGACTATCAGGCAATAAGCATTTAGTTCTACATGTGTATTTTCAGGTTAGGGCTCATGTTACAGGTGAAGATTAGCAATCATGACCATTGACAAGTAAAAATGTCAAATTGTCTATGTAACCCCCAGCCTCCAAAACAAGAAACTGTAGATTGAGCATGTTATCACTGTATTTCCTGTTTCTGCAGTTTAACATTTCAAACCACCCAATGACAGTAAGCTTTCACTTGTCTCATAAAGTAAATTTAGCAATTGTATTGCATTAAGATATCCTTTTTATTTCTCCCTGCAAGGAGGCACTTATAACAAAGCCTGTCTTTCAGCATTTTCATCTGCTTTACATGATAGGTGACCTGGGGCTCTCAGGACTGTCAAATTGGGTTTGCCAACAACCAGAGTTGGGATATGTGTGCAGGCCTTATACTATGGTTTTAATGAGTGATCCGATCCATTGGAAATATCAGGCAAATTTGATTGCAGTGTCTGTAGCCATGTTTGCTGACGATATGGGTGTAAAGCTAACATCAATACGCACCTTACCCAGCTTGTAATTCATTACACTGCCCACATTAGTCGCAGTAAAATAACTTATACTTTGCGCCCACAGAAGAGTATATTTTCCGAAAACTTGCACAGTACTTTGGTTCTGAACAGAAACATAATACTCTTACCAATTATTTTAACAGCACTCTTCAGTGTTGTCATTAGCAGTTAGCATTTCAGCTATGTTTCCTTATCATGGAATTCACAATCCACTAAGCATGTGTTTCACTCCTAGGGCACTGTTACACTAGGCGGGCTATTCACCAACAGTCGTAATGCTGAAATAAGCCACCAAAATGTGGCATAATTAAATGCATCCAATGACACTAATTCAGCAGTGCGTTTTTTTATTGCGTATTGTTCCAATGCATAAAAAAGGCACAGTTTCTGAGACCTAGCATTAGTGATTGACATCTAAAATGAAACCATTTGTTTAATGTGTAAGAATACCGCCCATAGTTACCCTGCAGCTTTGTACATCTATTTATTAACACCTGTTGATGAATCACCCCTAAATGTGTATTTGACACAGGCGTCAAAACCAGCATCAAAACACCTATAAAATATGACGAGTATTCGCTCCAGTGGCAACCAGTCAAAGAGCTTCTTGATCGGCCCTGAAAACAACTCTGGTCTTTATTCATTACCATTTCATGGAAGCCACCATAACTATTTTCTCTGCCAATGGAAAATGAAGTAAATACATTTGCAATGCTGGACTGGCCCACCAGAACACAGGATAAATTCCTGGTGAGATCAGGTCTCATTGGGCCCCCATAGAGTTTCATCTTTACTGTTTTGACATATTCCTGAGGGTAGGGTAAAGAAGGTTATGGATTTGGACACTAAAGAAAGGTAGAATATAGTTAAATTATAGGGAATGAAGAGGAAAATGTAAAGACAAGAAAACATTTTTATTTATTTATTTATTTTTTTTGCTTAGTGGGCCCCTGATCTCTCATTTCCTGGTGGGCCCAATCACTCCAGTCCGGCCCTGTTCGTTTGACATTAATAAATGTTGCCCAGCGTTTCAGAAATGTATGAGAAATAAGAAAGTAAAATATGATTTAGTTTATTTAACACTAAGGGAGGAATTCACCATTGAGCAAAGTGAGCTCCGAATCCTTCGGCTCACTTCGCACATGGTGTTATGCGCTCGCTGATGTCCTGCACGCAGACATCAGTGAACGCTTTAAAAGGATTCCAGTCTCGGCAAGACCAGAAGAGTTGCCTCGCCGAGACTGGAATCCCTTTAAAGCACTTGGTGATGTCCATGTGCAGGACATCAGCGAGCGCATAACACCATGTGCGAAGTAAGCTGAAGGATTCGGAGCTCACTTCGCTCAATGGTGAATTCCCCCCTAATGGTAGTGTCATGCCTCTTTAACAATTGTTTGTTTTTATTAATCTTTTTAAGTAAATTAGTAAAAGATCATAGAGGGGGTTATTCACTAAAGTCCAAATTGTTGTATATAGGTGCGAATTCGCCAGAGAAAAACAGTCGCAATAGGCTGCTACTGTCGCAGTCGCATCTTTATAATGAGAATATTGTGGCAATCTTAACATTAAATAATTGTCACGACTTTACAATGGGGAAATTGTAGCAGATTTGCTATGGGAATCCGCTGTTTCGAATTTGCACCTAAGTGAATAACCCCCCTCTAGAGAGTAGAACTGAAGAATCAAAAACCCATTAGCCGTTCTTTAGGCATTGGATCTAAGCACTGAGATCTATGAGAGAATTACATCAAACCTATACCAGATAGACCAGCCTTCAGTGCAGAAGAAAATAAAGCTTTATATCAGCAGGCATGACTTACACGCAAAGGTTAGCTGTCAACAGCAGCATCCAGGAAATGAGTCTTATTTCTCTCTTTTTTTTCCACAGTGATTATTTATTATACAAGGAAACAATTAGGCTTCTTTTTCTGGCTGTTGTTCAGCACATTGGGGCAAATAGGAGCAAAAGACCGTGACATACAGTTCCGAAGGCTTATTCTCTGGGGGTTCCCCAGGACCTGGAGGAGACGAGACATGTGTATTTTGTTAGTTTTAGGCATCATTCTCATACAGTTTTTCAAGTTTATTACATGCTTTTTTTTTTGTGCTTTGTCTCTTTGTGAGATTCTGGATGTGCAGTGTTTGATATTCCTATTGCCACTTTATTGGATGTGCTTGGTACTGGGTATCACAGTGCTGCCTAGGAAGTTATAACGGTTTATGGAATTCTTGGCCAAATTGGTCGACCTTAGAAATCTTTGTGGGTCACTGTAAGGGAAGGGCTAATGTGTGCTGGTGGGACCTCCAGTCTAAATAGCAAATAATGCTATGGATAAGAAGCTCCAATGCAGTGTTCTGGTATAAAAATAAACCAAAAAGCAATGATGCAATGATGTTAACAAAGAACTAAAGTCTAATAAATCACATTTGTTCATTTAGCCTACATCCCTGGAACACAATAAACCCACAGTCTTTCCCTTCCAAGCCACCTACTTGATTATACAATATCTGCTTCTTCTGCAAAACATTATTTCACAATTACATGACAGCCTTTGTAGTATTTCAGCTTCAGCCCCTGCTAAGAAAGTTGGTGTCCAGCATTCAGTGTATGCCTCATGGATAATCACATTTTAATAGACCACGTAACAATCCCAAGGGATTCAAACATTATATGTGATGATATATCAGGGTTCGTTGGCATATAAACAAGAATCCAATATGGCGGCCCTGAGATACTACTGGTAGCACCAGCTGTTCTATAAGGCCAGGGTCACACTAGCTGTTTTTCAGCTGAGTCATTTTCAACTAGGCTCATTTTTGTCTATTGTGCAAAACACTGTGGGGGTTATTCACTAAGGTGCGAATTTGACTGTCGAATTTGCAAACAACGGATTCCCATAGCACAGGGGCAGCAAACCTTTTTGGCACAGAGTGCCAAAAGGTGATGTTACTCACCAGCGCATCCCCCAAAGTGCCGGTGCTGGTGAGTGACGCCATCATGCTGGCATCGGGGGAGGAGCAGGCACGCGTCAAGGGAGGAGAACTCCCCTGCGAGCGAGCGCTCCTTCAGTGCAGGCCATGGACCCGGCCTGAAAACTGTCAGATCGGGTTCGCGGCCTGTACTGAAGACAGGCTTGGCGATGGCTCGCATGCCAACAGAGAGGGCTCTGCGTGCCCTCTCTGGCACGCGTGCCATAGGTTCACCATCCCTGCCATAGCAAATCTGCGACAATTTCCCCATTGTAAAGTCTCAACAATTTTTTAAAGCTAAGATTGCGACAATTTTCCCATAATAAAGTCGTGACTGCGACAATATTCTCATTATAAAGACGCGACTGCGACAGTAGCAGCCTATTGAGACTGTCTTTATCTGGCGAATTCGCACCTATACGCAACAATTTGGACATTAGTGAATAACCCCATGTGTGGATTATCCCTCATTAAATAATGGAGACTATTTATCCAGCTCAGCTGAAAAACAGCTAGTGTAACCCTGGCCTAAGGTATCAGTTCAAAGGTACTGATTTTATGATTCATAATATAACATTATAGGCTGGCAGACCCTGTACTTATTAGTTATGGTTAGGGTACATTATTTCTTCTTCATGCTACACTAGTTGTTTTGTTGAGGTTTTACAGCATACAGTTATAACCATTAAACAAAATGCCTATAAATCAAGGCAAAATGCAGGGCCCTAGAAGACTATTGATGACAGCTTGCAGCAGCATTTCATTTTGTCATGGCCTAGTTACTGTGACAAACAGTCTGTATTATCATTTGGTTGCACGCAGTTGTATTTTGATTACACTACCAACCAGTCTATTTTGCAAATATTCACCCAAAACCATAACTCAAGTAGTTGCTATGCATGTGGGTTACATTAAAAGGGATGATTTACAGATAAACTCTTAGAAGAGTTTAAGAATAGGGGCGAATAGATTGCTGGGTATTTTTCAGTAATTTTTTCCCCCGATTCTTCATCTCTTACATTTAGGGAAAAAATTGGTTTACATTGGGTCAGAAGTAGCAAAGTTTTCTATTAAAGTGAACCTGTGACCATTATCAGGTCCACTTAAAATCTTGTCTGTGACGAGCAGGGAGTAGTCTTAGCTGAACGCTTAAAACTGTCACATTTTCATTTCCCTGTACCTTTTGATTCCCCTGATTTATAACGGATCAATAAAAATGTTTACCCGTCAAAATAAATCGTTATTTATAAACATCAATCAGTTGAAAGCTGCACATTTTGCTGTGTGTTTCAATAAGGTTCCCCTTCCCATTACACATCGATATCCTTTTTCTATGGGAACCCTTTTTTAATTGTGGGTAAGTGACAGGACCAACTTTATAGGGAACAATGGGTTTATGCCAGCCTGAGTAAGGTGAACAATGTGGATGATAAAGTTGCCTTAGAACAGATCAGTAAATATGTGAAAACAGCGATATAGTTAAAAATAAGCCATTTCTCCTGCATTAACTAGTCAAAAAACTTTTATACGTTAGTAAATAGAGTTTCAGGGGGTTATTCACTAAAGTCCGAATTGTTTCGTATAGGTGCGAATTCGCCAGATAAAGACAGTCGCAATAGGTTGCTACTGTCGCAGTCACATCTTTATAATGAAAATATTGTTGCAGTTGTGACTTTATTATGGGAAAATTGTCAAAATCTTAACTTTAAAAAGTTGTTGCGACTTTACAATGGGGAAATTGTAGCAGACTTGCTATGGGAATGCGCTGTTTGTGAATTCAACAGTCGAATTCGCACCTTAGTGAATAACCCCCTTCAGTGTTATAAATATTGCTGTCTAATTCTTTTGAATCAAATGCCTTCCTTTCTACCTGTTGAACGTTACAGTGCTCAGCAGGAAGTCTATTGAGCATGCTTAGGCTTGTGGCCAAAAAATTCAAGATGTGATATTAGAGATTCCAAGCAAAAAATATTAACATTAATATTGGAAAAACTGTTTAGGATAACATTGAAATATATAAAAAAAAGTTCTAGGCTATAGTTTCCCTTTAAATGGAATGCACAGCATATCTAATCAGCCTTCTGATCCATGAAAGACATGCTGGCTTTTAGCGCTCTTAGCAAGTTTATAGATATTTTCATTTGTGCTATCTAGACTTGTGATATGACATATTTTAGTCCTAAAGGAATATAATGAATAGGTAATAGTGCTGAAGTTTCATTTAAACTAAGGGAAGAGAAAAAAAAACCTCAAGGGCAATATGCGGTATGGTTTGAAATAGAAAAAATAGTGAGCAGTAATAAAGGACAAGCCTTGTTTTCATACATAAGTTTGAGAATTGTGCTACACTAATTAGCTACTCTAACCAAAGGAAAATGGCATGCCACAGTGGGAAAAATCAATGACTGCACAATGACTATTGTATTTTATTGAATAGTAAAGGGGAGGAGTGGGAATTTAAAGGAATTTTTATCAGTTGTGAAGGCAACTAATATCAATAGGCGTGTGCACAGGGTGTGCCTGGTGTGCCCGGGCATACCCTAATGGCAGTACGCAGGATTATATACCATGTATAAAAATACCAATGTGAACTTTGCCTTAAGATTTTTTATTTAGGGGCACACCCTAATGAAATGGCCTGCACATGCCTATGCTAATATCTGCCAACTATTATGGTCTGTGTAACCTGTAAGCAGGCCCGTGAGCAGAGCGTACATATAAAGTGCAAGAATCTAAAAAATCACATTTACCCAGAATCCCTATCTCCTTTTGCAGCGGACTATTAGGTAGCAGTTGAAAAGTGATCCTTCAATTGGTAGTGTACATTCTATGCCCTGCATTAGTACTAGGACAGGGTGCTTTGTCCCAGAAGGTGAAGATGCCAAAAATCACTCCAGGAAAATTAAATTCCTATATTCATTATGGTAATGCACAAAGCACCTGCCTGTCATGGCTACCTCTAGTCATGATTATGCCCTGAAATTTGCTGATTGAAATATGTATACAGAGGGCTTTAAATGTCTATTAAAGTGGACCAGTCAGGTCCAAATAATAGACTCGTTTTAGGAAGCAGTGAGTTGTCTTGGCTGAATGCTAAAAGCATCCATCGTAAGACTGTAGTAAAACGAGCAAACTCCCTGCTTCTTTTCTTCTCCGATGCCAAACTTAAATCAAAACTCAGGTTGGGCAGAGCTAAATGATGATTGACAATTATAGCTCCTCCAATCAGATCCTTGCTAGATCATGATTTAAGGGATCTGATTGGAGGAACTTTAATGTCAGTCATCCTTTTGGCTCTGCCCAACCCGACTTGAGATTTAAGTTGGGCATTGGAGCAGACGCTGACAGGTCCATTTTAAGTGTACATATGCGAAAGTGCCTACACTTATCGGTGTAATGACTTCTAAATGGACTGTTGGAGTGGTGAAACTACCATGGTTGCCTCCAAATCACAGTTGCTAGTGGCTTGTACTCCAATAGGCATTGTACATTGTAGCAAGAAACCTTGTTGTAACAGAGATTTAAAATGTAAAAACAGCCATGATAGAATAAGATTTAAGTAAGTAGTCAAAATAGTTTAAATGTGCTATAGGATAAACTGAGTTAAGATACTTAAAGGCCCCCCACTGCAGATGCTCATGTCTATTAAACAAGTTCTTCTCCAGTAAGGAAAATGAAATGTCAGGTGAAGTGAAGAGAGATAAAGTAAACACTCTCTTAAGTGGTGCCTGCCTAACCCAGGACGTGGTACAGTACCGTCATAACAACATGTTTAAAATAAAGAAATCAATGGGTCCAGATAATATACACCACAGGTACTTAGGGGGTCATTTACAGACCCTTATTTTTAATATTTAGGGACTGTTCCACAGGACTGATGCATAACAAATGTGTATATTCAAAAAGGGGTCAAAGTGTGAGGCTGAACACTATACACCTGTAAGTCTAACTTCTATTGTGGGTAAACTGTTTGAAGGCTTTTAAGAGATGCTATCCTAATCTCAAATCAAAGAAATGTATAACTCCATATCAGCATGGGTTTATGATGGATGGATCCTGACAAACTAACCTAATCAGTCTCTATGAGGAGTTGATTTATAGACTGGACCAGGGGGAGTCACTGGATGTTACACCTTATTTGTTTTCATTGATAATATACTGAGACACTTCAAAGGCTGGTACGTTATATGTGAATGCTTGGACTGGGGGGAAAATGTGTGTAAGTAGGTTAGTAACAGTGATAGTAAAAAAGAGGGTAGTTATTCATGGTACGTCCTCAGATTGGGTTTCTGTTACCAGGGAGCTACTCCAGGAGTCAGTTTTGAGCCTTATTCTCAGTTTTTCATGAATCACCCTTGTGGATGGATTGCATAGTATTTCTTTTTGCAGATGATACTAAACTGTATAAAGTTGTTAATGGAAAGGAGTACAGTGCTCTATTACAATTTAATCTGATTTTGAGCATGCTCACCTCAGTGAGTTTGAACAGGAAGTGAAGTTGAACAGAGAGCTTCTGACAGCAGAAGAGATCGGCATGATAGGGATAGCAGGAGGCAGCACTGTACAGTAAAAGCCCGATTGGTAAGTATCTTCCCCTTCGCAAATCACCCCCTGACCAATCGAGCCTTTACTTCTCCTTTAACACTGGTTATTCATATGGGAAGGGAAAAATACATTTCAAGACTATAGAATAAATGGAAAAACAACTGGCAAAAAAGAGACGGGGAAAAAGGATTTAGGAATTATAGTTCACAATAAACTTAACTTTAGCGACCAGTGTCAAGTAGCTACTGCAAAGACAAAAAGAATCATGGGGTGCAGCTAAAGTGGCATAGATGCTCATGGCGGGAACAGTTCTACCACTTTACAAATACCACTTGTCAGACCACACATGGAATATTGTGTGCAGCTTTGTTCCAGTGCACAAGATAGATGTAGGGGGGAATTCACCATTGTCCGAAGTAGTGCGAACAGTTCGGGCGACTGCGCC
>WMED01014145.1:0-11796 GCA_019650415.1 Pipa parva | reverse complement strand
AATGAAAACGCATATTTTTTTAAATTAGAAATGAGTAAACAATTTGACAGATTTTAAACATTTCCCACATTCCTGTGGCATGAAATTTCTAGAATAATTTTGAAAATCACTGTCTAAATTACCATATTTCCCTCAAGATCGATAAGGTTTTATTTCCTTTTAAAATAACTTGATCATATGATAAAAATGTAGTGTCTATACAATGGGTGTTTAGAGGTAAAGAAGCACAAATACTCTACAAAAGTCCAAACTGATTTGACAAATCCCATTGAAATTACATTTTTTTCTTTGCCTGGTCTGAGTTACGTAACGAACTTTGACCAATCTGAATGTCCCAAATAACCTCTGAATTGTAACAGCGAGTTCCATAACCTATTGACTTCTTTCCTTCCTTTACAAATTTTACCCTCAGTGGGTTATTCACTAAGCCAGGTGTGAATTCAACTTTCCAATTCACAAACAGCGGATTCCCATAGCAAATCTGCAACAATTTCCCCATTGTAAAGTCGTGACTGCGACAATATTCTCATTATAAAGACGCAAGTGCAACAGTAGCAACCCATTGCAACTATCTTTATCTGGCCAATTCGCACCTATACGCAACAATTTGGTCTTTATAAATGTGTGGCGCGCAATATCATTACCTCGTTACAACTTGTAATTGCTAATTAAATGATAACTAAAGCTTGATTTCTCTAGGCGTGAATCTTAAGGGGGAAGCACTTACCGATCAGCACCTCTTCAACATGGCCAAATCACCAGTGTTGAAGAGGAAGTGAAAAGGATTTCAATGTTGGAACAGAAGCAAAGATTAGCTCTATCTTGAAACAGGAGGCAGCACTGTAGTGAAGGAGGTGATCGCCAAATGTTTCTCCCCCTCCCTTAAAGTGCACCTGTCACCTCAAAACTAATACTAATTTAGGTTCTACTAATGAAATAAACATTTTTGTAAATATATATATGTTTTTGGTTTTTTTTAAATGTACCTTTATACAGTGTTTTTCTCTGTTATCTTCACTGTCAGCCTGACTTTTCTTTCCCAAGTCAGGTTGAGTGGGGCTAAATAATGATTGACATTATAGCTCCTCCAATCAGATCCTTGCTAGATCACAATTTAAGGTATCTGATTGGAGGAGCTATAATGCCAATCATCATTTAGCCCCACCAAACCCAGCTTGGGAAAGAAAAGTCAGGCTGACAGGGAAGATGACAGAGAGAAACGCTGTATAAAGCTACATTTTTTTAAAATACAAATATATTTACAAAATCGTTTATTTCATTAGTACAACCTAAATTAGTATTAGAGTTTTGAGGTGACAGGTGCACTTTAAGAATCACCCCTAGAGAAACACAAACTTTAATTCTTCTTTAAGCAAATAAATATTTTTTTTATTATTTAAACACAAAATAAAAAAAAAAAGTATTCCCATTTTATTGAACTTTTGTTCCCAGAATATTTTCTAAAAATAAAATGTAAATATCTGTATGTTTAATTACAATTGTTTAATACTTTAAATGGGCTGTATTGCTGATGTCTATAAACCAATGTCTAATTACTCCAAAATGCTTTAGTATAATATACCTCAAATCTTGGTCAGATTTCAACTATACCTAAAGATGTCTTCCAAACTCTTTCAAAGCATCTATTCAGACTGTATACCTATAATAAACATTTCAGGCATTAATTGTTTAAATATGTCGGCTTTTTTTTAACATAAACCTAATAGAACCATTTATTTAAAAAAAAAAAAAAATAGAACATTTAAATTAAAAGTCGAATTTCAGTCTGGGTTTTATGTGCTTTCATTTTCCAACTGTGATCTCATGAACAAATAGTGACTGTTAATTTTGGCAAGTATATTAGTTGGTTGCAAAATGTGGGAGACTATAAATGGTTGTAGTATTAGATCAAGGTCATAACTAAGGGGAGAAAAAAATCATTGTTTTTCCTCTTGTAGAACAGTATGGCATTTAATAGAAAACAGATGAGTGTGTAAACAAGAAGGCCACAAAATGAACCTTTCTAAACCAGACATTAATACAACAAATTGTGGACCTGCAGTTTGTTTTAATGTCAAAATCAGACTGGATTACATTGTGAACATAACGGGGAAATTTATAAAGCTCAAGAAAGTCAATTTCAACCTTCGAGTTTTATCGATGTAAAAAAATAGGCGCCCATTGAAAAATATCGATCGATAATTTTTGATTGATTTTACTGATTGAACCTTTTTCAATTGAGTTTTTTTGATCGAATTTTTTGATAGAAAGGTAGCCATAGTACTAATGTAAAGTATAGCGACCTTTCCATCGAAAAATCCAATTGAAAAGTTTCTATCCGTAAAATAAAACGATCAATTTTTTACTGGTCAGAAAGCTGAGATCTACTCGGGATAATCTAGAGATCGGACTTTTCAAGTTTTTTTGTTTTTTTTTTAATGTCAAAAGTGAATTGATATGCACCTGCATCAGTATTTCTTTCTGAGAATGATTTCCCAGCGCTGCTGCCCACACCGTCTAACTGCAATGTAACTGAAAAATAACAGTTACTAAAATATTATTTTATAGGAATCTACAGTCTCAGTGTATCGATATTTAAACCTAAAACTCCACTAAAGATGCAGTACACTATTACTGAGAGAAATATATGGTTTTAAACTAAAAACTAGAAAACTAAATTAGAAAGAAATGAGAGATTTGTAAAAAAAAAAAAAAAAAAGTGCCAGGTTAAATTGTGTAAAGAAAAATTTGCTCCATTTTGGCACTGTTATTTTTTACTTTGGTGGTTTAGCTGTTGGTGTATTGGTGTAAGGTATTTCTCCTATGAAGTTTACTCTGTGTCAATGACGTCTTTATATAATTTAGTGCAGAAAAGGAACAGACACATGGGGGTCATTCACTAAAGTTCAAATTGTTGCCTATAGGTGTGAATTCGCCAGATAAAGACAGTCGCAATAGACTGCTACTTTCGCAGTCGCATCTTTATAATGAATATATAGTCACAGTCACAATTTTATTATGGGAAAATTGTCGCAATCTTAAATTTAAAAAATTGTTGCGACTTTACAATGGGGAAATTGTCGCGGATTTGCTATGAGAATCCACTGTTTGAGAATTCGACAGTCGAATTTGCACCTTAGTGAATAACCCCTACAGTCTTTCCTTTATATGCAGACAAAGGCCCAATATGTAACTACCAATGTGTTCCAATTGAGTACTACCCCTTTGTGGAGATCACTCTCTAGTTTATTAAAGGAAGAGTTATACTATAAAAAGAAAATTACAGTTTGTATTGACATGACAGTTGTGCCTAGGCAATACTTGTAATAATGTTATCTGTGAAGTTGAATTCCTGATTTTAACTTACTATTGTTATTTCTCTCTCTCTGCTTGTTGCAGCCAAACTGGAGTTGCTGGGGCTGTGCTTAAATATTTATAGGAAACAATAAGGCTAGGCTGATGGTTGACTATATCTGTGCTCCCAAAGGTCCCTTCATAACTCCCATGATCCCTCTATTACAGTAGCGTGTGTGCCCAGTGCCACCTGGATCCCAGTAAGTGAACTATTTTTGGTCCAGTGAATGGAGGAGAGCCTAGCTAGATCAGGATTTCATCAATACAGTATGCTAGAGAGTGTCAAACCTAAATCAGTCAAACAGAAGAGTGGTCAGTTAATCATGGTCAGGACAGGCAGAAAGAATCATAAATGAAGAATAATGCAAGGTCAGTACACTGAGAATAGTTAAACAAATGTTCCTGTTGGAAATAAACATTCTAGTTTTGAAAGAATACAAGAGTTATTAAATACATTGTGTTTTTATTCCAGAAAAAGACATCTTGTTCAGAAAGAGTGAAGATATTCTGCCAAATGAAACAGGACAATCAATTTTAGTGTGAGAACCAACTGTATGCATTGATGGGAAGGTACAATGAGACAAGCACTGTCCATAGCAAATACATTCTTAATTGATTTATTATTCTTTTCTTATGGCTCACATGAATCTTTTCACCTTTACAAAGTCTCTTTTTTTTTTTTTAAAGGAAAACATATTTCACCATGAACTATATTAAGAATAAAAGTGTGATGCTGGGGATTTTCAATGAATAAAATCCCGATGTTATGTTTATTAAACACCAAGGCTAATCATAGCAGAATGGTAATGTCAGAGCACCATGGGGGTTATTCATCAAAGTGAGAATTAGACTGTTGAAGTGAATTATCATAATTTCGGGTTGCTACGCTCTGTTTCTCGACTCCTTATTCAATAAACAGAGAATTCCCACAGCAAATTCGCAACTGCGTCAGTATTCCCATAGCAAATTTACAACCGAGTCAGTAGCGCAGCCGATTGTATAGAGTGTGACTGTCATTTGCTGGCACATTCACCACATCGCTGAGTTTTCTGAACACCTAAATATGGGGAAGTGGCAAATTCACACTTTTACGTGACAATTCGGACTTTAGTCAATAATAACCATCAATATGACAAAGTGCACTTCCTTTTTCTTCCAGTGAATAACCCTTTGGATATGTATGCAGTATCAGGGACAAGGATATTGGCTACAAAAACATAGGAAAATTACCCACGAGCCTTCAATAATGATTTACTGGCATAGCATATGCAGTAATACTAAAGCGCCATTCTACCATTAGCACAGGAAGTTCGCTCAAATAGGAGTTTCTAAAGATTTGTAACATAATGCAGCAAGACTCACTCCATGTAATGGACACCTTTGGTAGGAATCCTCCTGTGGCAGCTGTCCCTGAACTACCCAAGTCATTTCTAGATACATGTTGGATGTGGAGGGAGTCAAGGGACTACTCGTTTTGTCTTCTTTTTGGAGTGTGTGTTGAAACACGAGCTAACCCTGCTGCCAAGGATTGAATCTAACAGCTATATATATATTAAACTACCTTCATATGTGTATTTCCTTGGGCAGGCTGAATTGGAACAAGAAACTATTCACTTCACATAAATCAGCTCTTCCAGGCTTTCCATAGTTTAAACGGAGAGAATTCTGGTTCTAGAAAAAAGCTCCTATACGTGTGTCCCTCCTGTGCACCAACCTTTAAAAGATATGGGGAATGTTTATGACCTGTTTGATCTATTTTGCCACTATTTGGCACATTGTCACCATTAATTTTGTTCGCTGCAATTTCTCATTCAACCAATTTATATAGGGGCAAATAAGCCTTATCAATATCTATTATTATTGATGCCTTAAAACCACCACAATTTGCACTATTTTCAATAGAGTCCTGTTGTTATGTTTTTGATCAATAACTATGGGGGGGGGGAGTTATTAGCTAAAGTCTTAATTGTTGCATAAAGGTGTGAATTTGCCAACTGAAGACAGTCACAATAAATTGCTACTGTCACAGATGCGATTTTACTATGGGATTATTGTCATGACTGCGAATTTAAATTTGTCGCGGTCATGGATTTGCTATGGGAATTTTCTGTTTGAGAATTCGACAGTCGAGTTCTCACTTTAACCAATAAGCCCCTATATCTCTGATCTTTTTTACACGGTGAAAATTATCTGTAAAGTTTCAGGACCATCTCCATAGGGAATAATTGATTTTGGCCACCCTCAACCAGAGGAACACTTTTTTTCCTATAAAAGTAGTTGTGTCACTAAATCACAGTATTATTATATAGAGATTGTGGTCAAAAACTTTTGCCAGTATGAATAAGGAATTGCTATTGAAATAAATGTAAAACAAAGGCTGCAGTTTATGCTACTATTCAACAGCAACAATACCTGCAACCAAACACTAAAAAAATGAAAAAAGTGACATTGCTCTTTCTTGTGTTCATTTTTCCATATTGAGAGAATTTACTATAAGAATTTATAAATAAAGGATGGGGTTGTTATGGTGTGATTGACTATTTTAAGCAGATTTTTGTGATAATGCCAACATTTTACTTTAATATGCCTGTTTATAACTAATTTGTTGCAAGACGTCGCTGATATTGCAGCAGTTCTCTTCACTGCATATGGTAACTTTTGAACATATACATTTGACTACAAAATGCAATGGGTAAATTGTCAGGAATTGTGATAAATTTTTTTTAGATATGAGAATTTTAAGGGCCTCATTGACTAAAGTCTCATTGACTAAATTCACCTGTCAAATTTACCTCACTACAATTCGAGTCGCATCTAAAAATAGATGCAAATTCCCTTCTCAGTATTGACTAAGTGGAGAATACACTTGTTGAACAGGTGGAGAGTGACGATCACTGTTAGATGTGTAATGTGGCGTAGTCAGTCCATTACCTCCTGAAGAAACCGCAGGTATTTTCAGTGGCGAAACGCATAGAGGACACTGCCTATGTAGTACACTGAATTAGCCTATTTCTAGTGGCTTTTTGAATCGTTTTCTTTGGTACTACAGAGAGCTATTTGACATGCCTGCTTGCTTGTTACCTTTGTGAGTACAATATTGATTTTATACATTTCACATTAAAAAATGTGTTTTACGTTATGGTAGCCTGTTTATTTCTTTTTGGCTATCCGTTGGGGGCATAAGAGGATTGCAGGATCGATAGTAGGAGCCATACAGAGAGCACCTCAGAATAGAGATTGTTCATGGTTTATCCGTTTGGTACTTATTAAGGCACTATCATCTTTCCATCTGGTAAGCATATAGGATACCTATATCTCACACACTGGATATATTTGAAACACCATTGGTTTATTTCATTTTTCATTGTTTTACCAGTTCACCGTTGTTTTGGAATCCATTGGGTGTACGTTTGGTACTTTTTACCACTTTTTTGTGTATGGTATATTGATGAGGCACTATTAGGTGCCGATGTTTGTTTGCACTTTCTTTTTAGTTTTTTTCACTATAGATAGTAGTAGGATGAGAAGTCATGTGGAGTGACGTGAATTCGATAAGTGAAGGACAGTGATGTCTGTTTCACACTGTCCCACTAACTGTATTCTGTGAATATTCTGTTTCTATGTCACCTTGTCCCTAGGTCATGTTGTCGCTTAGTCACAGTTGCCACTGTCACTTTTGAATGAATAGTCGCCTTATACAACACTGGAGTCCTGCCATCAACCCCCAATTTGCTAGTCTGAAGTGGAAAACTCAAACAGGTGAATTCAAAATAGTACACCTAGTCACATTTTCTCCTTAACACCACTTTGATGCTAAGTCAATAGTAGAAGTACCTGTGCACACGCACACAAAATGATGCAAAGACTCAGAGCTCTGAAAGATCGCGACTATCATAGTTCCCCAAATTTGTTGCATATTTGCCACTTCACAGAGTTTGCTCAATAGGAGAACATGGGGAAGTGAAGAATAGATACAAATTCATAGCTCTATGAATTAGATATTACATGCAGCAACCACTAAGTAAATTGTCAGGTATGCCTTCATTTCATATGGCTTATCATCTATGAGCCTTGGGATCCCATAATCCTGTTCAGTGGTTGTCCTTTCTTGGATTACTTTTGCAAAAATGTACCATTTGGTTTATACCTTGACCCAATTTAATCCTTGTTCTTTGCTGATTGAAGCCTAGGAAGCCTACCAATTAGCATACTTCCAGGTTTAGTGAGCAACAATAAATAATGAGAATTGGACACAGGCTATGGCGGAGGTGTTGATAAAAAAATAAATAAATAGAAGTGTGTCACATATTTTAATTAGAGAAAGTTATAAAATGTAAAAAAGAAGTTTATTTTATGGAGGCTGAAGATTCCCTTTAAAAAAAGTAATAAGGCAAGGGGTAAACAAGGTTAGTAAAAAGTGAGAGTGAGTGTGTCAGTAGGATATAAAAGGGACAATAGAAGAGAAAATTAAATATTAACATGCCGGAGACTGTGGGCTTTATTGAATAAATCTCTGAATTTGCATCTATTTCTATTTATTTGCATCTATTTGTACAGTATCTATTTGCATCTATTTGCCACTTCCCCATGTTTGCTTATTGAACAAGCTTTGCGATGTGGCGAATACATAACCTTACTGAGCTTTTCGCATCACTTTGCATGCAGGTACTTCTACTATTGACTCAGCGGCGGAGTGTGTCAAAGGAGTGAATGCCACTAGGTATACTGCTCACCTATTTGACTTCACCCCATCAGAGTGGCGAATTGGGGGGCTGATGGCAGGGCTCTGCATCCTACTTCTATCCGACTGACTACACCCCACAATGCATCCGACAGCGATTGCCACTGTCTGCCTTTTTTGTTAAGCCAGTAATGAGAAGTGAATTTGTGACTATTTTAGACATGCAACTTGAATTGTAGCTAAGTGAATTCAATCAGTCCCTGTGTCTTTCTGCCTCCTCAGTCAATTAGAACATGCCAAGTCTTTAGGCCCCCTATCATATCATTTAAATTTGACATATGCTGTTCGCCTGCATTGACACCTTGCTAACCATGCTGTAATTCCTCTAATTTAATGCCAGATTTTAGATTGTAGAAAATTGGCAGGTAAAAGAAACATTTGATCTCTTTTGCTATGTCCCCTGGCTGTTCCCTCACTGCTAGTTGCTAACAGGGGTGAGAAAGGCTGCCTAGGAAAGCCATACAGCATTAGCTCATCCTGCTGTGTTGGAATACAAAGGCCAAATTTGGCAATTCAAAACCTCCTGTAGAACTGGGGCTCTAGAAGTCTCAGCCTGCTTCTGCTCAGCAGTGGACCTCTGTACAAAATGGTCAGTTATATCATAGACAACAGAAAGGTCAAAGAATAGGGAAGTTGGACTTTTCAGAGAGAAGGTAGAAGGTGATTTACAACTTAATACAAAGGTCAGTTTCAGATTAAACATGAGGTGAGAGGTGAGAGGTGAGAGGAGCTGGAGGGAAAAAAATCTAAATCTAAACCCAAAACCAAAACCTTTGTCAAATTCAAACTTAAACAAAACCAAATCACAAACATGTAACCAGAACCAACACAAAACATAGGGGTCAGTGTACATCTCGAATATGTGTGGCATATCTCTCTGAATATTTATATGTGTAATGAAATGTGTCTATTCTGATTTGACCAAAAAAGCCTTTGCTTTGGAATTCATAACTTGAGAAATCATCTTGGGAAGCCAAATGATTGCTAATTGTTTTAGCGAGTGAATCAGCTTTTAGGTGGTTTAGAATCACATTTCAGCTGAAAGCATTTATAATTGTGATAAACATTGCTCATCATTTAAGATCTACCATTTGCTGGAAAGAAAACAACATTTCCATTTCTAGATGACCCTGCAAGAAATAATTTCATATTATGATCAAATGGACTCAAAAATGGGCCTAGTTTAGACACTAGTTTTATTTTATTTTATTTTTCAAATAAAAGTTTGTTTTTTTAATATTTGTAATTAGAACATGAAATTATTGCAGATAGTTTCTCATTTCAAATTCAATTTATTTGAAAAAAAAATGCATTTTTACTTACAGCAGAGTAGTATCTGTAAGACGTTGGGAGGAAAGCATAGATTCAATCATTTTAACAGTTCCCCAGCTGTTAGTTTGTAGCCAAGAAGCAAAAAATAATTAGGAGCTATTAATCAATACTGCAGTTTAGCTATTTAGTTTATATATACAACTGCTTACTACACACAGGAATGTAAATACAGTTTTGTGGTAACCATTCCTATAATATATATTAGCATAGGTTGTATTACAGAGTATAGCAATTCCACACATGCTTCCTCCATATGCTTTAGGTATTGGGTAAACTCTAAAATATCTTGTAACTATTAGCAGATGCTTAGCCCTAGGGTATCTGGTCTACCATGCAGTGGCTATTACAAGGTGGAATTGTACTATCTCACTAGGATACTTGTCCACAATATGCTCTCCATATTAATGAGCCATGGAGACCCTGAAATGTTCTACATTTTTTTAAGAAACACTAGGGGATCTGCCATACCCCGAGGCTTTAGATGCAGTGTTATTAGAAAATGGATTCATTTACATATTGAATCAAATATACAATTCTAATTGAGATTTGACGACATCTGACAATGAAGCGGAGTAGCCGGACATACGAAATGGTACTGCAAAAAATAAAAAAAGGTCTGAATTTATTGTACAAGAAATAGACATCTTCTTCCAGCAGGTTCTAACAGTAAACCTAGAATTCACTTTAGCTGCTTCAATTCTCTGGGTGTGATATTGGTAAACTGAATGCATACAAAAAAAAAAAATGCAATTTATATTTTATGGAATAATGAATTATGGGAAATAGTCCAGGAAATGCTCATATATAATAAGCTCTGTGGGATAACTAGTATAGCTTTCAGTTATAGTGCCCCAGTCTACTCTCTTTCTTAATATAACATTCAGTTGTCATTGAATTCCTTGTAGTGGTCCACCACAGCTAGTATGTATGCAGTTTGTCCAATCCTGGTAGGAGATATTTAATGGTTATTATTAAAGATGTATGCACACCCCTATTTTTCTAGTGGTTCTGATTTTGACTCTGGTTATGTGTTTTGTTTTTTTTAAATTGTAAAATAACAAAATAAAGACAATTTCATGTCTATTTTGTACTTGTATTGCTATTACGCATCATTTGTACTCTGTCCCTAGGTTTAATTTGTACAAGCAGTGGCATTTCTAAGGGTGAGTGAAGTGAATGCCAGAGTGTCTTTTGGCAAACTGAGAAGTAGTGCACAACTAGCACTGTTTAAACTTGGGGATTGTCAGGGAGAGATTGCTGCAAACCCCTGCTGCTGTTGTGAGTACCGGAGGGGAGTAGTATTGCCAAGGATCTTCCCACACGTGGATCTCCCTGTAAATTCTTAATGGGTAGCAGCTTCTTTCCTATTCTATGTATGCGATTTTAAGTGAACGGTGACCATCTGAAAAAGCAATCATAACATATACGTATGTTTATGCTGTAATAATTGGAATCATCTTTAAAAAGGCATTGATCATCATCAACAATGCATAATCCGATGAGATGGGTGCAAACAGACCCTGCAGGGTCAAAGGGGCTAAAATAACAGGTGTGAAATCCAATCCAAATAGGAATGTGTAACTGTGTTAGTAATATAAATCATTTTGCACTGTAAGTAAAAGCTTATACATATCAACATTAACTTCAATGTTCACATACACGCATTATGGACCCTTATGATGTTCAACATATCTTTTTGGTACAGTTAGCTACTGGCTCTAATACAGTCACAAGCCAGGAATAATTCCATATTTCCCTAGGAACAGAGCACTCCTATAAGGGAACCCTCCTATTCTTTTAGAAGATTGTACCAATTACTCTTAGGGGAGGAAGATGCATTCCTATATTTAGTGATCTCATACACATGCATGATATATTTTTCTAACTTTACCAACAAGTCAGCCAAACATGACTCTAAATGTATTAAATTGTATGGGTCATATTTATCAAGGTGAGACCCGTTGTTGGCAAATAACCTTTTTCACCCAAAGCACATCAAACTGCACAATTTTGGTGCAAAACAAAATAGTTTTCATATTACTTTTGTCAATAGTAAATGACATATTTGTTAGGTAATCTTGATGACGATTGTACAATGGAGGTATAGCGCCCTATATATGAAATATGGTATTATATTACTTGAAAGTGTGTTGAGTTATAGTGAAGACAAATTAATTGATAATAACTATCCAAATGTGTGACAAGAGGTGATAAATACACATGAAAAAAGTGAATTCAATATAAAGGATTCAGTCCAGTAATGTCCAAAAAAGTCTTTAAATGTAGTGAGAAAAATGAATGATGAAAAGGACTTGCAATTATTGTGCATGCTCCTGCGCTTGTACCGAAGAGGTGATCTGCCCAATCAC